>JBAJFG010000493.1:0-253710 GCA_037903475.1 Ancylostoma caninum | reverse complement strand
TAGCCATCACCATGTGAAAGTGCTGCTCGAAGGTGTATCCTTCGACCCTGGCAGAGATCCTCAGTCGCCTCTCAAGTGAGACTTTAGCAAGCTGCAAAAGAATCACATCGCTCTTGCTTCATACCTTCTGAAATGCTGCCTTGAAGGAGTCCACACTTGAATGATGCCTTGAAGGAGTTACAGTTTTCTTATTTTCTTTACAGCATTTGGAAGTCGATCCACATTTGATAGCCACCCTGCATTTATAGAAAACAAAGGTTCCTTTATGTAAAGCTCGTAATCGTAGAGTCGGAACTAATTTCAACTTGCTTCTGTTAATCCTGTGCTTTTGTTACATAGATGCTTATTTTACATGCAGAACTCAGTGTGTGTATAATAGTGTGTATAATACAAGTATGTATGCTATTTCATGCAGGACATCCTTAGGAAGTCTTTGTATTTCTGGTGATTTATTTTCTAAACATCACGGACTATAGGAAAAATTTCTGTACTAAGCACGATGAATGCCAGAAAGTCCAGGATAACAAAACCGCAGAAAAGAAACAGAGAGGGAAACAAGGGTAAAAACAACAGGCAAAACAGATACAGACACAACGTTTCCTTCGGAACAGTCATTAACAATAAACATAACAAAACAATATTTGATGGTAATAACAATGCTTCACATGCTAGCCGTGATTATCACCAACAAACGGTGCGAAATAACACATTAAGCCTATGGAAGACGTACTTCACAGCAACACTTAAGCCTATGGAATACGTACTCCACAGCAACACTCTTTGAATTTGGATGGCGATATATTTGGCGAGAAAATGTGTTTGGCTATACAATTCATGTGAAGAAATTTTGATTTGCAATACATTTTCAGAGATAATGGGTCAACAGTCTGCTTGGCAATGCAAAAGGCGGCACAATATGTTGGCGATACATTTTGCGGGTGTTTGGCAATACAAAAGGTGAGGGGATGGGTTAGCGAGGAAGGATAGCGATTATATGGGATAAAATGTTCATTTCAATATGGTGTCGACCCGGATGGCTAAGCTGGTAAGGCAGTGGACTCTGAAGATTGATATCATGGCACGAATTCTGATGACATCGGAAATTTTGCGTGGATTGATGACCCTTTTGTTTGACGATACAATTGGTAAGTTTCGTGTGGCAACACGACTGATAAGGTTAGCGTGGTGATGCATTTGGAGAGGTTTGCTTGGCAATTCATTTGGCGGGAGGGACTTCTTGTTTGGCAATACATTTGACAGAATTTGTTTGCCTGGGTAGTTGGCAAGCTCGCCTGCGATCCTCGCCAAATGTATCGGCTGTGAATTTCAGAGCTGTCGTCGCCATTGCCTAACCTCAACCGTTTTCCTACAACTGCTCACATGCCAATAGATTATTCACTGCAAATTTCATGGCAAGAAAAGAGCACTTGTAACACTTGATTGTCACAACGACGGTTTCGTTGTGAAATGTGTCATGGTCCTCAGGATATGCTTGATGTTCGCAATAATTCACAAAGAAAGAAGATTTAAGGATGTTATTGGTAACTTATCCTTCCTTCTTGAAATACACTCCGATTTCGCTTGATTTTGGGGTAGACCTAGAATTCATATCCATTGGCGAATTTGTGTTAAAACACAAATTCAGAGGGATCTGCAAAATTGGAATGCCGCCTTCCGGGCGTCTCATAGCGCACTTCTCGTGGGTCCGCTACACAGGTGCGGTCACATGCGCTTGTGGACGTGACGGATCTTTGTAAGCTAGCGCGTTGTGGCTGCAAAAACACTTGCAACTGAGCTGGGCTCGAAATTACGGCTCGGATTTCTTCACAGGTAAGTCACGATTTTATGCATTCGGTTAACATTTACGATGTGCTGGCAGTATGTACCACTATTGGCGGTTGAACGCGGAGTCGAAAATTTCGACGAGTGCTGCCTTTAATATCATCAGTGACGAGTTAATATGATGAAAAGTTCCAGGAGAAAGCTAATGTGAGCAGTGGATCGACTAAAATCACCTGTATGAGCAAAACTCTAATGCCCGTAATTTGGGAGCTATGTTAATGTTTTACAAATCGCGCCTGCACAAATATTCTTGGTACATTCAGTTGTTTCTGATGATTGATAGTCTGTCGATGAAGGTACTCCTTGTGAACACATTCGAATCCTGCTGCTTCGAACAATTCAACTAGCTCCTCTAAAACACATGAAATGTGCAGTGCTTATGAAGAATGAACAACTTCGAACGTAGACAAAAACAACAATCAATTGAGAACAATGAAAATCTACCTATGCGGAAGTAGAACGCTCGGGTCCCATCTTGCCTAACATAGAAACGATCACCAAGTTTCGCACCACGTCCAAATCGAATCATTGCATAGTCATGGATACCGTAGTCTCGGACAATAACGGAACCACCTGTCTGAATCGGCATGGAACCAAACTTGCTGGTGATCTCTATCAACTAGAAAAATGTTCTACCTTCACATATTTACGCATATTCTGCACTGCAATCGCGTGTTTATCAGGGTGAATAGCGGATAACACAAAAATAAGTGTAGCCAGATCAGCTTGTTCCAAGAAGGCTGACTCGCTGGAAGGAACAGATAAATCCACTTGTGAGCTTTCCAATTCAATCTGAAGAAGAATTCGGGAATAGATCTAGCAGTACCTTAGCGCCGTCCATGACTGATTCAACTCACACCAAGTTCCGTCGCTCTTTCCGAGCACATCTGCACAGCACGAGGTGAAAAATCGAAACCTTGCAAGCGGAGGTTAGGAAATGCGGATTTCATTGGAAACAACATATTTCCAACACCACAACCTGCCTCCAAAAATGTAAGAGGCACCTGAACAAGTGTATTTAAGCATCAGTAAGTGCTCTTTCTTAGCAGCAAAACACCAACTGTAAGGTCCATATCGCGGCAGAGATCCTGCAGATCTTGTCCGCTCCAATTGCGATCTTTAAAAAAGTTGTCGCGATTCCTGTTGTAAAATCGATCCCAATTCTTCTGCGCCTCTGCTTCCAACTTCTTTTGCTTGAATTCGTTTACGACATCCTGAGCGAAAGCATTCGTGGACAGAAAAAAAAACGTGGAAAACTATTAGTATCGGTTTGATTGAATAACACTAGAAGAACAACATCAGAGGAAAGGTATGAAATCGAACCATTTATAGCTAAATAAGCCGCTGAAATTTGGAAAAGCCGGAGCAACTGCTCGATTACTGCTAATCTACAGTGACATACTAAAACAAGCTAGAACACAAAGAGAATCATACCTGTTGTTGCAACTTTTTCTTTTCCTCTTCTGTTAATTCTCTGTAAGTCATGCTCGACACGCTCTTGAAACCACCCTCCTCTTCGTTATCCATTCGAACCCTGGGCTGGAGATATTCAAAACAAGAATATGGGACAAAATTAGGTTAAGAACTGAGCGAAACTCGCATGGTTACTCAGAAGAATATCGCATAGCACTTCATTCATCAAATCGGAACAAAAAACAATATGGCACAACAAAGAGGTAACTATTTACAATGTGAACAACAAGAACAGGCAGAATCAACAAGTCACCGAGCTATCAAAGACTATTGTCATCCCGGCTGATTGGAAAGAAACGGCACAAAACGCATTTCATCATTACAACAAAAAAAAGCTCTGATAAACGTACCGTCATTAACAACGAAAATTAACAGAACACAAATAAAGCTCACAGTTTAAACGAAATTGAGTACAAACTTCGAGACCTTTCAACTAAATCTGGAGAGGAGCTGACAAGCAGTTCAATTTTTACAGCCATAATCAGTTGTGTAGCGTGTTCCATGGTATTCTAGTAACTTCATGATACAGTCAATATGTAGTTTCACGGAAAATTCACCATTCTCCAGGCTCCAATTCAACACCAATAGAATCCTAAAAATATGTTCATCGCTCCAAAATTTTGCAGGTCAAATACAGTGGCGGTCAATCACTTCTGCATCACAGAAAACCGCCAATATGTGGTATGGGTAATATGGTTCGCTGAACCACCTACTTGAAATGGCGGACCAGCGTCAGCGCCCAACTGGTCCGCCAGACTGCGTAGGTGGCGCGACTTGGCAGAGCAGATCGGCGGTTTTCCGTGAAGCAGAAGGTATAATTTGACTATAAAGGGTAACTGCAAAAGAACGGACCATAGGAGGGCTAAAACTAACCAAGAGTTCGCATTTCTTCAATGGAGAACACTCACTGATCGCATTGAGCATGTCTGTAGCCTGCAAACTAATGAGTAATCCAAAAATATGGCACTCTGTATGTCAACTTTCTAATGTACTCTTCGAACTGGAGGAGTTGCCTACAAATTCTACACTAAGCATGGAAATAGTAATGAGAACGTAACAGGAACTCACAATTCGTTTGCGCTTCACAAGCAACTTGGACATATTGGCCTCCAACTCCATAGCTTTCTTGCCATCCTCTGCAACCGCAGTATTGTCGGATTGCTCAAATTTAGCGAGCTGTGTCTTCATGCGGCCGATCTGAAACGGTCGGTGTTCGTGCGGCAAAACACAGAGATGGTAAGTGCATCTAACCTTCTCCTTCAGTTCAGAAGTTAGCTTCTGCAGCTGCTCAGTTGTCTGCATACCAGATAAAACTCTCAACTCTGGAAAAGGATGATAAATGGTCGCTACTATCAGCTTAACGAAACTATTTATTACTCACCGTTCTGAAGCTCCTTATACTGCGCGGATATTCCCGTCAGCTTCTCAGTAAGTTCATTAATCTTTGCGTCAGACTCCGCTATAGCTGCCTCGTCGTATTCTCCTAGATTATCCTGGAAAGTGAGTAACATCTGAATAACGCTGCAAAGTGTCCAAAAGTAATTATTTGAACATTACATCATCCAGAAAGCATCCGATATGTACTACATCTCCCAATAATTGCGAAAAATCACCTGATTGGCATAAAATATCTTCTGTTTAACCACCAACTTCTCCTTCAGAACTCCTGAAGCAACAGAAGCCTCCAGAACTTTGAGAACTAGCTGCAATGAGAAAATCGACGAAAATGGCAAGAAAACCTCAGATGGCACAAGAAGGCTCACCGTCTTGCCGAACTCCTGTCGAAGATTTGTGTAAACATCAACGGCGCTATACGGCCTGTTTTGTTCTTTCATATATTCCGGGATTTTCAAGAATGCTGAAAAAAGGTAGACGTAAAATCGTGGGACTCCTACTTCTTCGGCGGATAAAACAGCACCTCACCTTTCTCCTCTAGGTCGGCCTTCGACATTCTGTGGGTCGTGAATTTATCGCAACGGAGAGTATGTGCTACAAATAATGCATTACATTTTGAGAGGAAAAGGCGCACAAGGACACAGAAATCCAACGAGTTATCAATGTGGACGTTTTGCCGCTCCAGTTGACACACCTGCTCTATTGCAAATTTCTAATTGGCGCGGAATATTAATATTCAAATATTTCCTCATCTTAATTTTTATACTTTTCTGTACTTTTCTTTCTCATTTCCTCATATTTGTTTTCCTTTTTCATATATTTATTCACAAACTAGTACTTGTTTTATAGCGACCTACAAGTCTTTCAATAGCTGTCGTTTCCAGTGACAATTTGGCCCTCTGTAACAGTAATGAGTTTCCTACTTTGATGTTTGCCACTTTGTTCATCGAAGTATAATTATGTAGGTAAGCAGCTTCCGAATGTTGCTATTTTCATGCTACTGTTATTTTTTTATTATGAGTTCACTATCAATGCCATCGTTTCTTTCAGACTTGGCTGTTAACGACACCGACGATGCAAAAACAAAAAAGAGTCACCGATTTTTTCTCTTCTCCGATTGCGAAGAAATCGCCAAATGCTAGTCCCAGAACACCACTGTTTGAGCTCGACACTCAGTTAGCTGTGGCAAAGAAATCAAGGAATTCTTTATGCGAAACTGATGCACGTCAAGCAATATTGGATGCTGGACAGAGGAAAATCGGCGGACACTATTGCAAACAGGTAGGTTTTTCGAAATATTTCTTACAGAGCCATACATTTGTTAATATTTCTATTGTCCTCACTGTTTTAAGCTAATTACAAGATTGTCCTTTGTTGTAACCAAACCTTGAATGTGTCTCATTTTCAGTGCGACATGATGTATTGCATCGATAGTATTACTGAAGTAGCAATGCATGATAAACATCATAACAAATATTCTGATGTAAGAAGTGTCAAAATATCTCCGTCACAACTCAGTTTATGGTTAAGGTCGGTTTCTTTCTCTAGGTGTTTCTATTTTTATTTTATCTAGTATCTGTGTTTAGAAGAGAGTGCTGCTACCCTACTGATCGTGGTCACGTATTCCGTATATCTCCCGATTCTCAGTCATCTTTGAAACGGAGAGCGGAGCAGATCATTGAGGTTAGTGTTCTTAATTTCTTCTACGAAAATATATGAGGTCTCATATTTTCCTCAGGATCTTGTGAACACAAGTGTTGGATTCTCTCCGGACCTTTCGATATGGGGTTGGGAAAAGAGGAGAACCGTCTGGGTGTCAGTACTTACCGAGGTAAGTGCAACAGTTGCGTGTTTCATATCCATGACCATAAGTCTTCCGACCATGTCACTTATTTGTGCGGGAATAATTGTAAATAATTATCGAGGCTTCGAACTACATATTCGTTTACATTGAGCGATCCCTCATTTTTCCATTTTAATCGATAATGACATTACTCGTCCAATATATAAGTTTCTGTGAAGTCAGTGTTTTACAGGGTTCCTTCCATTTTATTGCTGGAGTCATCATCACGGAACCACTAGAATCTGCACAGTACTCAAACTCTGGAGAGGTATATTTTTCCAACCTTTCTTAGCGAAGATTAAAAACGCGAAATCTGCCAAGAATCTTCGGGACTTTTTGGAGTAATTATAATTTTTTTTTAATGTTAGTGGCATCACTATGCGAATATTCATTCGCTTGTGTAAGATAATCACAAGTTTAGAAACCACTATAGGCTACGTGATACAACGCATAATGGGCATTACTGAGTTCATCCTTAGGAGAAAATAACTTTTGAAAGAATTGTAATAGTAATTCAGGAACACATTTAATTTTTCAACTTTCAAAAATTAAATAATAGAATCCCAATACACCCTTAGCAAGGCTTCGAGTCCTCCCTGTTTTTTTTTTGTTGAAATTCTAGCTCACATTGGCTAAATGGTCTTTTAGCGAGAATTATTTACAGGAGCTCCGTGATGGTGAACCGATTGTTGGTGTGAATCGGATTTGGACCCATCCTACAGCAAGGAGAAAAGGTGTTGCTAGTGAACTGCTTGACGTCATCAGGCACCGCTATTTTACCGGTATCCTTGTGCCAAAATCTAGGTAGGAGCTAGAAGGGTGCAAGATTTACCTCGAAAAACCAACAGTTCTTCAGGATTGCATTCAGCGATCCATCAGATGATGGCAAGAAATTTGCTGAACAGTATGTCGGGTTGGTTCCCCTATTATAACAATTTCTAAGTTGACATCTTTATAGCCTCAACATACTAACTTCGATAGAGTCAAAATATTTCATGAGTTATCATAACTCTTTTTTCTCCAGGAACACTGCTGAACAAATATTCTCGTTTCTTGTGTACACGGTAACGAAATGAGCTGTGGTTGGGAAATTACGAGCACGTGTGCAACTGTAAGTGCACACTGAGGAGCACGATTGTAAGTGTTCAACAGTCTCGACGTCGAGGAGTCGCTGTTATTCCTTGTATTCGCCATTATTCCTAGCATTATTCCATGATCCATGGCATTTCTTAAGGATACAGTTTAGTGATTGTACTCTAGCTTAGATGTGCATTTTTGAAATTTTAATCGAAGAAACAAGATAGAACCAGTAGCAGAGTCGCTTTTCTAGGTCCATCTTTAATGACCTCCTATACAAATGCGTATCAGCATCTCTTATGATTCATTCGATCTCATTAGTCAACTTATATCTGTGAATTAATTTTTATTTAGTCAGGCTGTACTATACGTTCTTTGTTTTTTGTTTCTGATCAATCCTGTGCTATAATGATATTTTAAGTGAATTTTTCAAGAGGTCTTTGTCAGTATGTTACGTTCTCGTACTGTGCATAAATCATTGATGTGCTGTGAAATACAGAAGAAGATAAACATGATGTATGATAGTATGAGCTTGAAAGAGCAATCCTTGAAAGTAATCCAGTGATTGCGTTAGTCCTTAATACCTTTCACGTGCTTGGTTCAGGCTAATATTCAGTTTTTGCGTCACTTTTAGTGGTGACTATCCACGAGTGCTCGGTAATTAATGTCGAGGTGTCTCACACGAAATTTTCCTGTGATGATTGTTCAAGAGATGAGTCCTTTTCGTTTAATAACCATGTTAATTAAAAAATTGTACCTTTAGCTAAAAAAAAAGCTTAAAACCTTACAAGATCAATTCGTTGGAAAGCGTTAGAAAGCTTGTAAGCTATCGCAATGGACGGCATTTCTGGTAAATCATCGTGTAAAGTATAGAAGAAAGGAAAGGGAAGTTGATGAAAAAGGATCGTGCACTTTGATGGCTTGGTCCTCACAGTATTCTAAAAGTCTGTTTTAGTTACCGACTATGTTAATATTTATTGACTAGTACATCAGAGAAGGCCAGTGGTACGAACATAGAACTATGAATCTTCAAGGAGCAATGGAACAAATGTGCACGTTCACTCATTTAAGTTTTCGATTAGATCGATGTGGAAGTTCTCTGTGGTACTTTTGCAAATAATCCGAGATGAAACCAACTGGGTCTGCCGGTCGACGCAGTAGCACCTGGAACATGAATACTACCATTTATTGAGGCAAAAGTGGAAAAAGCAAGGCAAACCTCAGCAAGTGCCTTGGTAAGGACTGGTGCCACCGTTCTTGCCAGGTAGATGCCGTTTTCTGAGGTCGGCAGGTCGGTTCGGCCGTGCATCATTCTTTCGAAGCGATGACGATCCAGTTCGTCGTCGTCTTCCTGTGGCCGAGCCGAGTCAGACACCGAGCTGAAAACACAAGGTAATGAGTAAAGGAGCTCATTCCTGGTGAAGGTGATGGTCCAGAATCTCAAAGAAACATATTAGTTCAGAAAAAAATACCGTAGAGCAACGGCAGAACAGCTTGAAAACTAGGCAAATGAAGCTGTTGAAAACAAGGATACCCTTAACTGGATCCTGCCGCTAACCTAGGACTTCCATCGCTTTATTAGTCTTTTCTTTGCTTCTTGTATTGCTTATCTCTTTTTCTGCTCTTGCTTTTCTTCTAATTTTTGCTGAGCCGTTGGTAAAACCTGGCATTTAGCTTAAAAAAAACTCACCTCTCAGTGCCGCTTTCCACACCGTCAGGGCTCTCCAACATTGGTCCTTCATCCAGCATTTCCTCACTCATCATATCATATTCTTCATCTCTTTCCTTTATCATTTTTAAATCGATGACAGCGTTCCTTCTATAGTAGTCAGGTGTTCGACCTTCCTGCAAAGGGAGAACTATGTTTATTTATTTATTTCTTCAATTAATCACCCACCCAAGGTGCAATAAATAAAAAAAACACTGAGAGAAAGGTGGGATGTCATTATCCGCATTGACCCTGTTAAAATAAGATTTGTCCCAACCCATGACGGATAAAGAAATGGTTCTCCTTCTCCGGGAGGTGAATAAGTCAATCCCGAGATCCTTTTCCCACATCTTGGTCGCAACTGACTGACTATTGCTACCTATCAGACTGAACTGGCAACTTTATCCTTGAAGAACGAGGTTAACCGGGACGCTGGGAGAAAGAAATGGAGGGACCTTAGGAAAAAGGGTTCACCAGTTTTGGTTCTCCTTAATCGGCGTTTGTGTTAATGCATCACAGGAGGTGAAATTGTGCCACATTAACCATGTGTAGTCAGAAAACGCAATTCTCTGGATAGAATGGTAGATGATGAAAACTGTTGTGGTGGCTGTAAGGAGTATGACATGACTGATTACTGTATCACAATTACTTCTTCACAACTTCTTCCAAAAATGTCAAAATAAATGGCTTTGAATCCCTCTTTCTTCTTTGCTAAGATCCTCTGTAAGATTCTGACGAAGCAGCCAGTGCTAAATAGCTAGCGTATTCTTGTGTTGCGTTGCTGTTTTGCGAACATTTTTAGATTTTGTGGACGCAGTCATGTTAAGAAGGGGATTTGAAATTTGACACTCAAAAGCCTTCATTCCTAGCCATATTTTGCGTGGGCAGAACGCATTAGTTCCAAAAAAAAAACATAGGTAATCGTCTGAGCATAAAAAACCCTTTATAAAGAAAAGAGCATGACAGCTGAATCTACGAAGTTCTTCTTTTCCAGTCAGTGATATTTCGCCTTCTGCTACGAAGGTAACAAAAATCTCTTCTCAAAGGCAGAGTCTCACCTCAGAAAATAGACATTTTACAAAGGAGGAATCCTCAGACGACGTTGATCACAGAAATATACATGACTTGTCACAAATGTGCCATAACCCTTTTTTTAGCCCTTTTTTCTGTGGAGAGTTCGAGATGCTAGGTCAGACACTGCCATAAGGAGGGGTTAAGTGTCAACGATCAATATTATCGGCTGCCCATTCAGATATCTGCCACGAACCAGTGCAACTGGTGGTATCGATCATCGGCACTTTGCGCCTCCTTGTGGCAGAAGTCCGAGTGGGTATTCCATATTCTCCACAAAAGAAAGGGCTCAAATATAGATCTCTCTTCATTTTTGTGAAGAATCATGTATAACACTGTGATCAGCGTCTCATGGTGATTTTTCCTGCTAAAAAAATGATCCTGATTTTTATAAGTAAAAAATCCTTGAATAAAAATAGCGAAACATTCAAATTTTGGCTCCTCCGCAGTTCTTGAGCAAGAGATGCATTATCGACGGGAATGAGTCTGAGTGTTTAGAAGAGTCGGATGGACGGAAACAAGTTTATCGGTGATTCTGTTACTCCGAAGAGAAAGAGAAAAGGAGAGAAAGTGGGAGCGGCAGAGAAAGAGTAAGAGAGAGAGAGAAGGAGAGGGAGAGGGACAGAGAGCGGGAAAGAGAGAGAGCAATATGCGAAATGATGAGCGGACTAGTGCCACACAAATCTCCTTCTACCTAATGCTCCACCTCATATCTCAATCGTCTTATAATATTTTTGGTGCATTTCTTACATTATCCACTGCCATGGGATCAGCTCCGGCTTTGCCAAGAATCTTCAAGTAATGCCCGCCGTCACGAGCTGCAGCTGCATAATGCATCGATGTGCGCTTATTCTGCAAATGCATCATTAGCAGCATTAAAACTTTCTGTTTGAGACTCAGAGGAATGTAACTGACATAGTCCGGAGCATTCAGAACAGAGGGGAAATGTCCAGCAATGTAACGAACTATCTCTGTGTGTTCGTGTACAACTGCTGCGTGCAGTGGTGTGCATCCAAATCGATCACGGGCTGAAATAGTCAACAAGCTTATGAGAGCTTCGTTGTACCATGTCTAGGATTAGGGTAAGAAAGTCTTACCTATCGCGAGTTTTTTCGACGTCATCAATGATTTCACCTTTTCGAGGTCGCCTTCTTTGATTGCTCGATGAATTCCTTCGATTTTGCTCTGCAAATGAAGAATAAATTCAGGAAAACGAATAGAATGCTTGATTGCTTTGGAAAAGATAACGCTAGGGTCCTACCTTATTGCAAGCGTTCGCAAAAAAAAGATTCATTGCACAAAATCATTGATTTTTCGTCATTGACTTGGACTCCAGTATGAAAATTACAAACATACCATGTACTCTGGCAGATTCTCCAAAAATGTTATCGTTTCGGGATTGGTGCCACTTCTGTTTTGAAGCAAATCTCCGCAGCCTGAAAAATGCCTTCTAATAAATTCCTAAACAGATTTGAAGAGAATAAGTTTATTCTGTTAGTCCTGACTATCCAAAACAGGCCCTCACACATTGCCAAGCCGGTTTCCACAGGCGAGCGTGAGTAACCAAAGGACATTTTTCTGATGTTGCACCATGTACACCACCTGACATAGAGGAATTGTTTTTGGACGTGGATTGTACATTTGCGTGGTGCACCATTACCGTCCGGGGACGACAGGACGTGGTGCACCATGTGCATCACATCGTTCGTAATGTTTTAACATCTGTGGCTAACAGAGAGCAGTGCTATATAGTTAGGGGAATACTATGATCTTGAGAGGGACAAAGGTGAAGAGATGGTGGGCAAGCGGTGGAATATTAAAGTAGTGGATGACTCCTGCGGGTAAGCTGGGGGTCCACCATGCATTGGGAGGGGGGGGGGGAGGACCGTGAGACAACAGCAAGATTGATCGTTGAATTTTTTCCAATTCACCGTAGATAGGCAGAATGCAACTATACTTCATTCCGGATGGTGAAACAGCCATGCATTGGAAGAGTGTGGAGAGATAATCTGGTGTGACTAGGAATCCACCCTGCAAGCGAGGGACAAACGCGACATAACTTTGTGGCAGTGGTCAGCCAAGGGTGTATCGTGAGCTAACGGTGTGGCCAGCATGCTACCAAGCTCAGAGTGAAATGAGTTCGATGAGTAAATAGTGGTGTAACTGAGCGGGTGTACATCACGTATTCTTTAGCCAATTGGGTACTAACAGTGGAACAGTGGGTCTCGCATAGTAGAAAATTTCATGGACTCTTGGTGTTCAATGTTGGATTTTCCGAGGACAGCATTGAATTTTCAGGCTTCCCAAAGCTCTACTCTTATTTTTGGTCCTTCTTTCAAAAATTCTCAGTGCTTTCTTCCCATTCCCGTTTTGATAAAATAAGTCATATGTCGTGTGCCATAAGTTTTACATGAAATAATAACACATTTGTTTCTGCTATAGTTCCTACTCCGGAATGAAAATCGATAGCAAAACGAACCAGAAAGCACGAGTTGCTCAAGTTTGGCCAGCTGCCCATCTCTCAACCATTGTTGTATTGAAGACTCCAGGTAGCTGGGAGCCACGCGGTTGTGAAGGACCTGGAACCCTTTCATCAATGAACGACGAAAAACGGATTTAATAATTATATTAATTTAGTTGATTGCTAACGATTCAACTGAATTCGAGAACGTTCAACTCAACTGATTATTAATGTGAAAAATGTTAATTTTAAAAGGTTTAGGACTGTACGAAAATGAGGACTGTTTGTTAATGTATAGGGAGGATTTACCTGTTTCAGAGCAGCCTTCGTGTCGAGTCGCATAGCAGACAGGTCGATTTCACCGGGGTGCTTCAGATAATACTTGGCTGGACGACCGTTCTAGAAAAGGTTATCTGTCAATTTCCGAGGATCCAAGGATTAAGAGAGTATGCTTAGGAGCGACTGACTCATTGGATACATTCACAATCAAATATCGACTTGAAATGAATCGAAAATTCAAATGTTATGTAGGAAAAAGAGGGAACAATACAGCACTGAGAGAAAAACAAGAACGGCTGCAGAGCTTGTTTCCTTCTGGAACATTCAGATTTTCGAGTTGTGGTTTCAGCAACTAAGTTAGTTTTCCAGTATTCGAATTTAGGTACGGAATTCTGGCAATGAAGATGTCTCCCGTAGCCAAGAATGGAACAATTCAATGGTAAAATTGAAGTATGCATTAGCATTCGAAACTGTGGCTCTTCAACTTGGGCGCTGGACATTCCTCAAGCAATCCTTATTATTCATGGTTCCATGAATTTTAGAGAATAACAGAGAATTATTCGAACTACTTTTCCAAAATTGAAACAATTTAGGTCAGAAAGCTGAGCACTGTTCGAATATTCATTCGAAACTGCCAGCTCGAACACCCTCCTCACATGCAAGGGACCGCATCACAGGAGGTTTGGCAAGATGGGCATGGTGAGCATCCATGATTGAAGGGATAGTGGATGCCAGGATGGCAAATACATGGATAGCAAAGTATTTTTGAGCCATACAGTCACGACATATCTATCAAAATGCCGTGATCCTCGATGCGAGCACAAGGGGAGGAGCTGTTAAAAATTCCTTCCGCAATGCTCCCGTTAGCGAGCAAGGATCGGGATAACGAAATTGATTGACACTCCTTACACAGTCGTAGATGTTCGGATCAGCTCCGCTCTTTCGCATCATCTTGTATAGATAGCCACCATCTCGATACGCTGCTGCATAGTGCAGTGGGGTGCGTTTCTTCTAAAAAGGAAGATTATCCAGTGAAAGGTCTGGGATACTAAGAGATGGGGATACCTGATCCATAGCATTCACGGAGTGAGGATAGTTTCGGATGAGATACTTAGCGATGTCAGCTCGATCGAAAACAATCGCCTGAAAAATGCAACGAAATATTTATTGCTTTTTACATCCTAAAATCTCGCTATGGATCAGTTAGCGATATAGTCCGCTTCAAACGGATTGATAGTTGAGTGCTTTTGCAATTTGTCTGTTTTCTCCCCTCCCTCTCTGATTGCTGAACACTTTCCCGCGTTCTTTTTCTCTTTGAAATCCCTCCACCTATGATTCCTGGCAAAACGCGCTATACCAATACATGTACTCCAAAATAATAGAGGAGTTAAGAGTATATGAAACAGATACAAAAATCAATACTTGACTCACTAAACTTGTTTGGTTTCTAGCGTGTATATCCTGTGACAGTAGAGTTTTCCAAGAAAAAAAAAGCATTAGTGATGACATGTTGTTTACTGTTTTCGGTATATAATCTGAGGAACACAAAGTTTCCCTGTCAATGATGTGGAATTAGGATTAGTTATCAAGTATTTCTCTGCAGTAAAAAAAAAAGAAAGTGACCAAAGATCGTAACTGTAAAGAACATTAAATGGTCAACAGGATGGCAATCACAGTATCTGCACATTTCCATAAGAAGAGAACATTTCTGTGAAAGCCGAGTTTATACTAATAGTATAATATTGCAGTAATATACTGAAAACTTAATGTACCTTGTGCAGAGGGCTGAGCCCTCTAGAGTCTCTACAGAGAGCGAGCTTCTTGCGATCGGTCAGCAACCTCACCGCTCGCAGATTGCCGGTCTCTACTGCTTTGTGGATCGCCTGGATCTTAGCCTGCAAGCAATACATAGTTTCTCCCATTTGAGCATTCTGCAGCAGTACTCGTTAAAAAATTCTGGCAGTTTCGATCTATGCGTTTTTCGACCTAATATTTGAAGAGAAGTAGCTATTGACAGTAAACAATTTCACCTTATTTTCCAAAAGCAAATACTTCCATTCCTGGAATATACGGAAATTTTGTGCCTGATCTCCGGATGGAAAACACTCCATAATCGAGACTATTGGTTTTTTTTTGCCTCACCACTGTGCTTGTAACCATCTCTAGCCAATTGTGCATTTACGCATGTGGAAACATAATATTTACAATGACCGAGCATACCGGATGCAAAGCAACCGTGCCTTTTTGTTTTATCACCTCAGCAAGACCGGAATCCTGAAAAATTTGCTCCACCATAAAAATATGAACTAATTCCAGACCTGATATTGTGGCAGAACTTCCAAGAATCCAATGCTGTCCGCGTCCTCAACCTAGAACTGGTGGTGTTCATTTATTAGCAGGTAAGGAAAATGCTCATGCTAATCTCACCTCATGATTCCTGCCAAGTAGTAAGTCAGCATATCCAGTGAGGACGAGCTCCTCCAGTTTTCCTATATTTCCAGTGTGAATCCAATCGTAAATGTCTTCTTCCAAATCTAAAAGAAATTTGAGCATCGATCACCTATACCTATAGGCAGCGGTGAGTTCAGTGCCAGAGTTGCAAGTTCTGAGAAGCACCCAAATTCCTAACGCAGCGTTTTTTTTTTCGCTTTTGTCTTGCTTTTCTCCGATGTATGTTCAAGGCTTGCCTTAGGTGAAACACACCAGTTGCGTCAATCCCTCCATTCTTAGGAAGTGAATCCCAGGCTCTACAACGATGACTTGCTATGTTTTCTTCCGTTTTTCTCTAACGTCATCATGTGCAAGTATAAACAAAACTCAGACACCATCGTTGGCTTCCAGGTGATCTTCGGTTACTTTTACATCGCCAAAACATGTCAAAATAAATACAAGCGAGATGTTCAACATACTGCTGTTATTAATGTGGGATTAGGGGCTAATCTCGATTTTGCAGTCGTATTTCACATCATGAAAGAGTATTTTTAGAATCGTGGCGTTCCCCTCCCCTTAGGAACCAATACATACACCTGTATACCAAGGTTTCTAGCCTCATTTTCATTCCATACGATGTGTAAAGAACCTAAAGTAGTCTGAGATAAAAATGAGTAATGAGTGTTAAAAGGTGTCAAAAGATGCGGTGAATTCCAGTTAATGGGGGTTGAATATACATAGACATGTGGGAATTTGTATCCAGAAAATGTAACTTGGAGAACTATGGTGCTATTTTATTTCTGTAGAAGATGGAAGACCAGTAGCAAATCACCAACCCTGCAGTAGTGTTCTGCTCAACTGCCCGGACATCAGCTGATTCATCACCGCATTGTCCTTCATACTGCGCACGTTCAATCGTTGTCCGTGTGTACGATAATAGAAAGGCGTATGACCGTGCTGAACACAGTGCACTATGCATACAACCGAGTAGTTGAATAACTATTCGATACTGAGTAAGCCTCAAAAATTTGAAGACATGCAAGAAGAAGAGAGCCAAGACTACAACACTTCCTCCGTTTCGAACATGTATTAAAGTTTTCGACATGGTCAGAATTAAATATTTACTTGAATTTTTATTTTATTATGTTACTAGTCTTGAGTATTGAGGGCAGGGCGTACAGGTAAACAAAAGCTCACCTTGTCGTCAATGAATGCGTCTCCGCCAGCTTTTTGCAGCACCTTGATCATGTGCTCGCCGTTGGGATCAGCTGCAGCATAATGGAGGGGAGTCCGGCCCGCCTGAAAATTATGGAATTCCGAATACACTATTTTTTCGTTGAGAAATTATTCCTGCATTTCTGTTTCATGAAGTACGTAGAAGTTTCTGTGAGTATAAATTTACCCATAGTTCAAGTGATGTGAAGTAATAACTAGTGAAAGTTATGGAAACTGAGGATTGGGGAAAGATGAGGGGCGGATGCCCAACAAAGCTCGGGAAAAACCATCCTGCATCATACTTGGAGAAATACATGATAGTTGTCTAGAATGCAGGTATAGGCCCTGTCGTGGCTCACGACTTCCTTTCGAAGACTCCTACGACCGACGTCACCATCCCGGCCTGAATACGCCTGCGGTGTGAACCGACGTCCTACACCGGTTCAAATACATTCGCGTGGCGTAAGGCGCCCATTCCCATCGGCGCTCACATGGGGTACGGTACCTTTTCAAGACCGCTCGTGCCCTCGGGTAGCGTTCCCACGCGGCAGCACTATAAAAGGCTCCCTCGCGTAATCAAGGGCTCATTCGCTCGATTCGACTCCGCGCCGCTGAGCCGCAATGGCCCATGGTTCCACCGAAGATGTTGGTCGCCAATCTGCTGTGCGAAAATGATGGATGCGTCGATCGCTCAGTCAACGCTCCAGAAGATCTTGTCCAGCTGCTGTCACGATCCTGTCAGTCGCCGCGCGTGTCCATCAGGCCGGTCTATAACTTGACCCAATTCCATCTTGTGGTTTAGTTCTATTATTGCATTGATGTCATATTGATGGGGAATATGAAGATGGCTATTTACTTGGTGCAATGGTGAGAAGAAGAAGGAATATGTGAAGGTCATATAAATCTGGTAATATCCGGTTGATAGACACTAGTTATGTGCTGGCTCCGCTCGGTTAGGGTTCAGGTAGTATACTAGGTAGCTACTCCACAGACTACACCAGTGATAGTTTGGAAGAAAGACTTCGGAAAATTAGCAGTCTAACCGCTCTTCTGAAGTGGGCGAATTCTGCAGGAGAAGATGGGTATATTTTGTTGTAGCTACTAGCTCCAGACAGCGATGACACGGAAAGGTAGAGATAACGAGATATATTATACACTTATTATAATAACGGGCTTACTTCGTCTGTCACGTGTGTGTGTGTCAGAAAAGAAATTCCCTGATTGGCCAGTGATGGTGATTACGAGGTCAACAAGATGATAGGGACGGGTATGGTGAGGTTCAAAGAATGAAGAGAAGCTCTAAAGGATGGGGAAGTGGAGAGCGGTGAGTGCACCGCGGTGTGGAGGGTGCGCCGGCGCCGAAAAGTGGGGAAACGCCTGGGGACGGGTCCAACGGCGTAATAACGGTGCGCCGGCGTCCAAATGTGGGGAAACGCCTGGAGTCGGGACCAACGGTGTAATAAGGGTGCGCCGGCGTTCAAAAGTGGAAAAACGCCTGGAGTCGGGTCTAACGGTGTGATAAAGGTGCGCCGGCGTCCAAAAGTGGGGAAACGCCTGGAGTCGGGTCCAACGGTGTGATAAGAGTGCACCGGCGTCCAAAAGTGGAGAAAAGCCTGGAGTCGGGTCCAGCAGTGTGCTAAGGGTGCGCTGGCGACCAAAAGTGGAGAAAAGCCTGGAGTCGGGTCCAAGGGTGTGATAAGGGTGCGCCGGCGACCAAAAGTGGGTAAAAGCCTGGAGTCGGGTCCAACGGTGTGATAAGGGTGCGGCGGCGTCCAAAAGTGGGGAAACGCCTGGAGTCGGGTCCAACGGTGTGATAAGGGTGCGCCGGCGTCCGAATATAGGGAAACGTCTGGAGTCGGGTCCAACGGTGTGATAAGGGTGCGCCGGCGTCCAAAAGTGGGGAAACGCCTGGGGTGCGCCGGCGTCGAAAGTGTGGAAGATGTCATCCGCACCTGCGAGAGTAGTATGCCAGCGCTCAGTAGAGGGGAACACACACGTATGAGGCGAGCGCAAAAGAAGCCTGAGAGTCCGGCGTTAGCCGGACAATCAGGCTGGCATTATACATAAATCGCTTGGAAAACTCGTCCCTTTTAGCTGGGATTCGTGAAACGATAACCAAACAAACTAAAAATGTATAGTGTGATTGATTTTTGTATAGACTACGCAATACTATGAGATACAGGACACAAAAATTGGTTTGCTAGCCTGGTTTTGCCCGAGTATGCGTTGATGAATCCCAAATCTGGATGAGTGGGGAAGTTTAGGACTGTCTCAGGAAAGTTTATAAATCCCACAACAGGGATGGTCTGTTAGCTCAAGGAGTTCACCAGGGTGTACTTAGTCTGCAATTACGACGCAGTGGTACTGGCCTGATTTTACAGTTTTTTTGCGTAGGTTTTGATATATGTGTGATGTGATTCCTTCATTTTGATGTCCCGCTACTGTCTCCGATACAGCGAGCTGATCGGCTAGCCGATACCACTGCGGTCGCAACTGCACACAAAGACTACCCTATTGAACTCCCTGATATAAGAGACTGTATCTACATAAGGACGCAACAGGGATCCACAATAAGCAGGTGCTATTGTATGTTATGTACTGCTAAGGCAAACGACAAGAATAGCAAAGCATGCGAGAGAAATCTACGACTGAATTAGATCATTTGATACAACATCAATCGGGAAACTCACCCTAAGCGTTAACAAATTCAGAGATCCAGCGATGGTGGGGCCGAATGGCGTGACTCATAACAGGTGTTTGCTAGCATATCCATACACGCGATGAGGAAGCTGTACATAACTGATATAGCTGGGGTTATGGATCACGACTCAACCCGCATGAGAACTACTTTTCTGGAACTTGGTCCATCCGTGAAGAGTTAGATAAAGATTTTTTCATCGAAAAGAAATGGACCAGGGTGAAGTCAACTACGGATAGGAACAGCTAAATAAAAGAATATCGCAAAACAAGACCCAATAGATAAAACAAGAAATCAGCTCTACAGTCAGAAGCCTTCTTGAAATGGCAACTCACCGTCAACTGAAGCTGTATCAACCTCATTGTAGCGTTCAGGACGTCATTTATAAAATTAAGTCACTCATGACATTGTCTATAACCTTTCACCCACTCACTATTGCATCATCTTCTGAATTTCCCATCATTGTCTCATCTTCATTTTCTTCCAAAAAGTGAAAAGAATGGGTCTTAAGGATGAGTCTAAACTCTTCTGGACCATACAAAGAAAAGGCGTGACATTTCTGTGGCCACATCAAGTCGCAATTATTCGACGATCATGTTAAAGTAGTAACTTCGATGTTGATAGAGGGATAGGGAAAGTAGGAGGCGAAGTGGCAAAAGGAGAGACGAGGTTCAGAAGCCGTCATTCTGGAAGATATGGATCTGTTTCGCCATAAACATGTGTAGATATTCTCAAATCTTGCCAAGGAAGGTGTGTAAGACAGTGCAGATTCCGTAAGATATTTTCATTTTCTTCCAAAAAAGTGAAAAGAAACAGAAGATCCACCCTGAAAACGTTCAGCACCAATGTCACAAACGTTCTGCTAACTACTTAGTCCATCAGAAGACAACCAGTGACCAGTACCTGACAATACTTCGTGTTGACGGGTTGTTACAAATGCATATTTATGATCTAGCGCTTCATATATCGTCCTCAGAGAAGTAAAGATGGTTCAGGTTCAGATATATAAGCTCCTTATATCATCTATCTCCACTTAGATCATATGACAAAAGAGAAATAATACATTGGAAAAGAAGAGTCCATTGCAAAGGGATTGCTAGACAGGCACATGCCAAGCTTTACAGAGGACTGAGCCTACACTGAAGCAGCATCCGCCTAAAACAACAATCTGAATGAGGGTCTTCCTGGCAACGCGATCAGCGCCTTGATAATTCCGTGGATGAACAACATAGGTAACTGGTAAGTGAGCTTCGGAAAATTAAACTTCTGCGGTACCGCAAGCTCAGAGAGCTAAGCAATGATAACATTGATGGAACGTACCAAATAGTGGGAAGGTGAATATTGGATGTTCTCATTACTAACTTGCCGACTAAAGGGATGTCAAGGAGTGGTAAATTCTGTGCTTCCTAACCAATAGCTATCCATTTTAATCAGAGTCAGAATGTTCAGCTACGGGGCACCGTTCAGAAAGGAGTAGGAAAACTGCGGTATTTCAGGGGTGCGAGCGGACTCCGGTAGACCAGGTCGCAGACCCGTTTTGCGGCCCGCTCGCACGGAAAATCCCGTGCGAACTTGTTGCGACAACCGTGCGAGCAGGCTACGACAACAACGCGAGCGGGCCGCGACATGGCTGTGACCCGCTTCACCGGGGCCCGCTCGCACGGCACTTTGTCTGAGTAGGTATCATGACTTATAATAAAGCGCTTAGTCTGTCACGTGTGTGTGTTTGTGAAACGAAATTCCCTGATTGGTCAGTGATGTTGATCGCGAGGTCAACATGATGATAGAGTCGGTATGGTGAGGTTCAAAGAACGAAGAGAAGCTCTAACGGATGGGAATGGGAGAACGGCGGGACGTCCGCGGTTTGGAAGGTGCGTCGGCCTCACAAAATGCAAAAACGTCGCGAGAACGGTCCAACGCCGTGATAAAAGTGCTCCGGCGCCCAAAAGTGTAGAAACGCCTCGAGTCCAGTTCACCGCTGTGATAAGGGAGCGCCTGCACCCAAATATTGGAAAACGCCTCGGAATGGGTCTACGCTATGATAGCTGTGCTCCGGCTCCCAAAAGTGGAGAAAGAAAGAGAAAGTACTTGAGACGGGTCCAATGGTGTGATAAGGGTGCGCTGGCGCCGGTATTGATTGATGATGGAACGATAGATGGACGATAGAAGGATATTTTCGAAAGTGGATCGATTGGAAGAAGGACTAGAGAAGAACGTGTAAGTACCGTGGCAGGACTGGGGTGAGCTGCGCCGTAGCCTTAAGCCTTGGAAGCGGCGGCAGGAAGCTAGAGGGCGCAGCCCTCAGGTTCTTTCCTCTCAGTAGATTATAGTGTTCTTTCCTCTCAGTAGATTATAGTAAGTACTATTCAGTAGATTCCCCCTCTGAGCCCCCGTAGGACCCCTTCTAATAGTAGTAGTAGTTTAGTAGTATAGCAGTATTATAGTACTAGTAGTATAATAAACTTATATAATCTAACTAGCTGTACTCATTTTCCCCTGTGCTACGGCGTGTCGCCCTAACCGGCCGTAAGTCGTGGTAGTACAGCGTAGTGTTCTAGTGGCAGTACACGTAGTATGCAATGGGTGGAAGCCTGTAAGGCGAGGAGCCCTGGTATGGTTAAGGCAGAAGACGGTGTATCATGAAACGGTGAGGCAGGACTCTGACGCCGAGAAGGTACAGGGCAACCACCGATCCGCAACAGTAAGCCGGAGGACCAAACTACTATTCGGATAATGCCCTACATTTTCTCCCTACATATTTACAGAAATCTTCTAGAAGTGCTTTTATGAAGCGAATGAAGAAATTAATGCTGGTTATCTGGATGAAACCGAGCGTATCCAACGCTTCCCGTACAGCTATGTGTGAGTGAATATTCTCTCAGTGGCAAAAACAACTATGAAATTCCTTATAGCAGCCTAGTTAGCTGATAAGAGTGATTTCTATAACTGTTCTAGCCTTTTTTCCAGATTACTCTCACTCTAAAACAGATGTTCAAAAATTGTCTGAGCACTCACGTGGTCGGTGGCGTTGACGCACTGAGGATATTTGGCCAGAAGATGCCGAACGGTATTTGTTTGTCCGTGGAGTAAGGCCTTGTGCAATGGTGTCATGCCTGATAGTTTAATCAGATTCCGATGGACGGCAGAAAAATAAAAAAAAATAACAAAATAAAACAAAACAAAATAAATGATACTATGTACGGTGCGTATCAAAAGTATAGGGACACCCTTATTTTTACATATAACGAAATTCGCACTGTTCTAATCGGTCTGATTTTTACCCACTAGATTCAGCGGATAGAGAAACCTTAAAACACCTAGCACCAGTCAATAAGATCGACTCACAGAATTTTTATAATTTTTTAAAGAGAGAAAGTCAGGATTTCTTTATACAGTGCGTTTCATAATTATAGGACACCCCCCAACTTCCGCACCCCGGTTTTCCCAGAGATCATCAAATTTTTTCTCTAGTACCATTGTGATTAGCACCTAAAGTAACCTTGATATTCTAGTTTTGAGCTCACGGCAACAACAGTGGTTTTTTAAAACTTTATTTTTCTGATTTTGCCTAGTTCGCAGTCATGACACACCGTTGTGTTCTTGCAAATTTATTAGCTGATGAAGCGAAACCATCGGATTTAAATAATTTTATGAGGTTCCACGGGCCACGCTGATTCCACACAGTCTGTCACCTCTGCTCCTCATAAAGATCCTGAGGACATTTGCATCAATAAGCATGGCGCATCGAAAATTACCTATTCGAATTTTCCAGCCAATCACTGCTTATGGTGAAAAACCCCACACTGGCTGACAAGGACGACCCTTGACCTTGGGCACAGGCTGTTCCTCTGGCTCCTCTGGGCGGTAAACCAAGGAGGGAACACTCGCCAACACATCGGCAACACATCGGGTTTTCCCCGCAATTTCTCATGAAAACCTGTGAACCAGTCGCTCAAATTGCTGGAAATTACTCTCAGGCACTTTAAGATGCCCGGGGCTGTTGAATCAGATTCGAATTTGCGTCAGTTCAGGTCTGCTTCTGTAGGAAAGCGTGCCCAAAGATGCAACAGCACCCTGGCAAAAGTTCCTACCGCAGAAACTCTTCACTCTCTCCTGCTATCACGCCAATAACGCATCTGATCGCCGAAATTGCCAAATCTTGTGCGCAGCCACCGAATTCGGTACTGATCTTTGGAAAGTATGGACACTTTGCTGTCTGCAAAATTTTCTTCTCTACATTTGATGAATTCCTGCCCATTTCGAGACAAGCAAAGACTTGAGCAGACAGAGATTGGAAAGGGAGAATTGAATTAGGGAATTTTCGATGCGCCGCCCTTATCGATGCAGACGTCCTCAGAATCCTCATGATTAGCAAGGATGACAGACGTGTGGAATCAATGTGGCCCGTGGAACTTCATAAAATTATTCAAATCCGGTGGTTTCGATTCATCAACTGATGAACTTTCAAGAACACAAAGGTGTGTCATGACTACGAATTGGACAAAAACAGAAACATAGTTTTAAAAACCTAGGGCTGCCGCTGTAATCTCAAAACAAGAGTGGCAGGGTAATTTTAGGTGCTGATCACAATGGCACTAGAGAAAAGTTCCATAATCTCTGGGAAAGCCGGTGGTGCAAAAGTTGGGGGGGGGGGTATCCTATAATTATGAAAAGCACTGCATCAAAAGTATAGGGACACTTGCCGTTAAATGACCGCTTTGCTCAGAAAAAATCAACGAAAGGTGGTTTGATAATCACTAGTTAATCCTTCGTTTATTGCTACTTCAAACATCTCACTAGCCGGCTTGAACCTTCCACCCTGATGAGCTTAGTCACGCTCAGTTGAGATGACTTAAGTGGATAGTTGCATTTTCTTGCCTGAAAATAAAGTTTTTGTAACAGTAACACCGCGCCATCGCACTTGTGATACTGGGACATCAAAGTTCTGACTGAGCTCGCTGAGCTACATTCTGCATCATCCGAATACAGGGGACTACCAAGGCCATGCTCGTATTTGCGTACCTAATCGTGCAATAATCGCATCAAAAGTTCATTTCTAAAAATATAGCACCTTCTTCATCCAATCCATTTGTCCTTGTTGGGAAACGTTATTTGGATGTCTTTCATAGATTAGAGCCACATCCGGGTCTTTAAGCAAGAAGCCAGCCTCATCTTGGAGAAGTAACATGGGAAGTGATAGTTGCAGAGATTGGGATGCAACAACGAGCCATGACATTCGCAGTCCTATGCCTTTCGGTCATGCAGAGTGTGGTTGAAGAAGCTCTTACCTAACTTTGGCAATATCGTATCGCTACTATACATTGTTATTCAAACGAATATTTTCAAACGAATATTCGAATAATCCGGGATTTTTGCTATTCGAATATTCGAATAACTCGAAAAATGCCGAAATGCGATAATTCGAATATTCGGAAAGTTGAAATATTCGATTATTCGAATATTCGAGTAATTCGAAAAATGAAATTGTTTGGATATTCGAATATTCGAGCACGTACAATTCGAACAGTTAGTCGATTGATGAGTTTGGAGGAATTTTATTACATGTGTCCTCAACAGCAGTCTCGACTGAATGGTGGCGACAAGCATCCGTCTTATTACTGGTTCATGAAAAAAAAATGCAATAAGGCTGAAATGCCACCTAAAATGACAGACTTGGTTCGTGTTCAATTAATAGGGGTTTGTTCATCTCATCACCTAAGTGGGCAATTTTTTAATCCGTGTTATCCTTTTCAGGGTATTCTTCGTCAAATTTAAACGATCTACGAAATCACAAGCTCATGTCAATCTGTCTTGGTATGGCAGCTGAGTATCCATGCAAATGGGTCACCATTACGGCTACTGGATGAAAGAATGAGAATCTTGTAGTGCATTGTCGATACGCGAAGCGCCACCTCGGGTATTTCAACGTATCAAAAGCGGGTTTTTTATATTAGGCAATTGCCTATGAACTAAAACTGACAAAAATTGATGTCATTTCAAGGTTTGGGCATAATTTCTTGCCCTATTATAGGAGTTGGATACGACTTTCTGCAAAATTGTGCAGAGCGGTTGTCTGAGTAAACTTGCCGCGACGTTAGTTGAAGTTACGGTAGATATTCTGTCAGATAGATTGCTCTAATAATAACGTGAATTTGCGACATGTTCACCCTCAATGAGAAGAACGCGCGGCAGCCGCGAGGCCGTAAACTCCTGCGTCCTAGATGCGTCAGTGATGCATCTAGCCCAACCCTTCATGATATAGAAGCACGCTTGTCAAACGTCCGCATCTAGTATAAATTGCCCCGACGTAAGTCAATGCAAATTGTGTACTAAGCACACCGGGAACGTCGATGGCCAGAAAAAATTGTATAACGAGGTGTGAGGTTGAAAAACTGTCTAGATCTTGTGCATGACTAGACTGTGCTAATGTTTGTCTGCAAGTTGACGCATCACAAAATCACTTCTCTGACGCAATGACAGTCATTCATTCGAATAATTCGAAATTTTCGTTATACGAATATTCGAATAGTTCAAAAAGTTGAAATATTCGATTATTCAAATTATCCGAGAAGTTAGAATATTCGATCATTCAAATATTCGCATTATTCGGAAAGCTCAAATATTCGATTATTCGAATATTCGACAGAAAAATTTGAATACCAATGTATAATCACTTCTTATGAGATCATGTTTGTTGATGAAACTGCTCTCTCATGCGAAAAAAAGAACCAAGTCAACTTTGTGAATTAGCCCACCTCTAATCTCTCAAAAGCACCACGATTTGGGTCAACAGCAGGCACGTGCGGTATTAAAATTTCAAATCCCGTAAAGAAGTAAAACGGAAAACGGAGGGCCAAAAACGGGCGGAAAACGGAAGGCGTAAAACGGAAAACGGAAAATTTTGCCTAAGCATAGGTTTGTGACCATCTTCAACATTGGATTTTCTAGGTATCTTTTCGACGAGCATAAGTGGCGACTCTTTCAAATAATTGGGTAACCTCAAGCCCACTGATGGTACGTACTTCAAACGCCTAGAATATAGGTAGATCGAGGAGTATTTATCCTTCACCTAGTTACGAGAGATTATCAGAGTTATGTAATCGATAAGCACGTTTATCAATGAATGTATGAGTATATGAGAAGCTGTAAAGTGTGGAAAGTGTGACTTCTTTGCTTTACTTTGGAGCAGACTTATTCTGCAAAAATTCAGACAAAAAGGTAACTATGTTAATTAATACCTTTGGAATCTGAGAATTATTATTTTATCCACAAGGGATCCCAGTAGGACGAGTAAACGATGGACTACGGAGGAGAAGAACAGTGTGTGGGGAACGTGAAATATAAGCAGTTCAAACATTGCGCAAGACATCAGGCACGAGCGGCGCCAGTGTGGAGCTGGGGATCATCGTCCGATTAAAACACTGACAATTACGATGTAGCCTTATGCTTTTGTCAAATTGAAAGAAAGCCTACATCTGCGTTGATTCGCAAGAATGCTCGATGGTCTCACCATGGCAGGTCACAGTTTCATGGAAATTTTGTATGAGCCCACTCCTCAGTTCTGCGGAACCTTTTTTTTTGAGAAATTCGAGGAGAGCAGGGCACTTGTATGGCATATTTGGAACTATGGTGAAGACTGGCAAAATCGCGACGGGACATTTACCCTGCAGCTGAGACAAAAAAAGAAACAAAATAATTGGAATTCGTGGCGTTTAGACGCCAGTTTTTGCGCCACTCTACAATGTGGCAAACATGATGACTAAAGTGCCAATAAACAAAACACTACCATCTGGTTATCAGTCCACCTTTCGCTTGATTTTAGCGAGCACAGCGGTATTCAACAGCAAGTGTCTCCATACTTTTGATAGTCCTCAGTATCTCTCTCCAGAAAAAAAATTAAAAATTCCGTGAGTTGATCTTCTGAGCTGAAACCATTTATCCTAGGGTTTCCTTATCCACTGAATCCAGTGGATAAAAAATGAGACCGATTAGAAGAATGCGAGCTTCGTTATGTGCAAAAATTAGGGTGTCCCTACTGTACTATTAGGTCGTCAAGTATGAAATGTCTGATTTTATGAGCGGTCAGTTTGACAGTCTGTATTTTCGAAAATTTACTAGATCTCTTCTCATCTTTATTTTCATTATGAAGGTACATCCTCTTCCTTTCAAAATCACTTCCTAAGTTTTTGATCAGTTTCCAAATTTTTGTTTGAAAGCATTTCTTGTAGAACTACTCAAAGACGAAAAATCGTGTCGTTTTGAAACATCGGTTCCATTTTTCAGCTATTAGAGCCGGGGAAGCTGGGAACATCAGGGTAGTGTTAAGGGACATTTGGCTAGTAAATGCACTGAACAGCGTTTGCTTGGGAAGTTCCGCTCAGGGGACATGAAGCTCCAAAGTGAGCCTTATGATGAACCTGGATATCGATGAGCTGGAACCCGTAGCTAAAGCGGATAGGAGTCAAACTAGGTCAGCATAAGCAGCAAGGTGTGACCTTTATAATCCATTAATATTTAGGCACTCGAGGCAATATGACCATTAAAAGTGGTTCGGTAAACGAATTTTTCCCAGTTTGACCCCTAAAAATGGGTGCCAATTTTTGACCATTTTTCACAAATCCATGCTGCTTAAGCCAGAGGAGCAGGGGTGAGGACCCACCTGCTACCCACTGTACTGAGCAAATCTTGCTCTATTTTACCACAACCCCTTTCAGGGATTAGCTCACTTCTCGCTGGAGAAAATGTTCAATTTTCAACATCATGTTGGAAACGCTCTTCCTCACTTGATCGCCCATAGCTTTCCATGCTTCTAAGGTGTTGGAGCAGCCAAGCCATAATTAAGATGGCAAGGCTATGGAGATAGTATAGGAGCATATTCGGATATCTTATACTGCATCTTGTTTTAGAAACAAAACTCAAAATCTTCTCATCCAAAATCAGACATTTCATACTTGACGACCTAATAGAAATGCAGAAATTTGAAGGTCATTTTCAATTTTCCTGACCGAATTCAGGAGCGGTACTCTAATTTTTATGTATACAGACTTGAATCTGCACAAAAAAGCTAATTTAATTCATTGTTTGCGATGAATCCAGGTTTTGCTTATAATTACCATAGCTATCCCTTGCCAATGCTAGCTGCTGTCGATCGATGAGAGACTTCACTCGTCTGACGTCGCCGTCTTCCACGGCTTTGTGGATCGCATCAATCTTAGACTGAAAATAGTTCAGTGCTGAGAAAACTAATTTTCTTCACATTTTTTGTGGGACAAAAATTCGAAAAAAAAAACCGTGGTATACATCTGTTTCGGTTCTTTAAACACTCATTAATCTCGTTAAAGCGGTTGATTGAAATCTCGTTAAAGCGGTTGATTGACTGCTATGCATGTACTTTTCCCGTATTGGCCCACAAATATTGGGAAACTCGAGGCGGAAGAAGCGTACACACCTGATACACAGTAAGTCCACGTAGAAACTCCTTGCTGGCCGCATTTACAGCAGTTTTCTCTCTGGAAAATTCTCAGCAAATTCGTTTTCTCAACTGGATATTCATATATGATTACTTGAGCAGATGTCCTCGTCCATCAAGCACTAGCTGTTCCAGTTTCGCCACGTCTCCAGACGCGAGCCACTCGTCAACGACGTGCTCGGCAGGAGCATCTTAAGCACTTCCCATGAGAGTACTGATAATATTAAAGCCTCAAGTGATTTCTCAGATTTTCACAAGGATATTCACATTTCAAACTCTCAGTATTTATTTCCTTGTTTATTTATCAAGTGTTCGCAAAGTTGCTGCCAAAAAAGGACGTCAAAAACATTAGATTGTTATTTAATTTTCGTTCCAAGGTTAGCTCAAGTAGGATTGAAGGAACAATCAGTGGTATCAGTGTGTTTTTCATACTGCCCTAAAAGCATCATATTTAAACAGCTAGTTACTGAGAAGATTTCACAATTTGTTTTCTGGATCATTTATTTATTACATTTTCTCACCTCACCTACTCAACCATGAGGTTGTTGGGAAACGATTAAGACACTTCACCAAAGATTCTTTCTTGCATCCTTCCCACGTGACCTACCTCCATGGTATGTGAATATGTGATACCCCGCACTCTGTGCATCTGCATCATAGATATTTAAAAGCAGTGTCTCACCTCAGGCGCACCAGCCAAGAATTTGACCAAATTCGAATCTGGTCAAATTCTCGGCCGGTGTACGATGCGCCTTTCACTGTTCCAAAAGCAGGCTGAGAGTGCAGCACGTATTTCGGCAGTTAGAGAACTTGTGTGATCAATGATCTCAGCAGGGTGTACGGCGAGACACGCATTTTCCTTGCCGAGAAACTCGTCCACGCTAAATTGGGTTGGTCCCTCAGAAACGGGTTTTTTGACGGTTATAATAAGAATCAGATACACAGTTGAACTCAGCGCGTCGAGTGGGTACACGTGCTTTTGGTATACCAGAGTCGAAAATGAGGTGATACACTGCCTTTAAGGGCATGGGGCTCCGCCATTAGTTATCTAGGCACGATAATGGACGAGCAACCGCTTCGAGCGAATTTTGGTGCGAGCTCCTAAGGAGCATGGGAGCAGGACGGATGACAAAGTCATCATAGTATTCGCCCCAGTACTCATCACCCATGCGACCATGAGTCGTCGCTTACAACGTTTCCTTTGAGGTGATACGTCCTCCCAAAGCCATTTTCCTATTCGGCGATCGCCTGAACCAAGGGGCAAGGTATGCTCCACCGGAGTTTTAGTAGAAAATAATAGAGCAACGTAGTAGAACACAATAACATTTACAATAGTCAATTTAGGGCGACTGCCTCAAATCACTTTGTTGACTCGTCGACAGTAGAAGGAGCAGACACGGACCACCGTGCCACGTCCCAAACCGTTGTCCGACCTGATGCTTTCCATCAAATATCTTGTCTGGTAGCTTGAGCACTTCCTGGCCGAGCAGGACTTCGCCAACTCTGACGACTTTCGATCATGCCTGATGACTTATTGGACCTGTGGTAACACGATTACTGATCCCGCACAGCTGGAACTGTCCCTGATAGGTGGCCCCAGGTGATAGCTCGACATGGTCATTACAGCATGTCCAGAAGTTTCTTAATAGGAGAGAAAAAGTTCGAGGAATGGAAGACATCCAAAGTGTCTCGAACACTTCCCGACAACCTGATTGTATTTACTCATTTATTACACGGATCATTACTGGGCTCAACTAGTGATGTGGTTGAATCTCAAAGGTGTGATCAACCTTGGAAAGTGAGCCACATCAGAAGGGAATCCACTAAATCCTCAAAGAACAGCTAAATTCAGCGTATTCGGAAGTGAAATCGTAAGTCCTCGTGAAAAGTAGATAATCCAAGGTCCAAGGTATAACCACATCCATCCTGAAGTATGGACATATCAAAGCGCTAGCGTACCCATTAAAGGACAGGAATTAGCCTTATGATGTTCTTCGAGGAAACTCCATGCACAGAGTACTTTATACTTGAGAACAATTTCTGATCATCTATTTATTTATTTAATAATACACCAGCATGGTGTGCCTGATCATGCAAAACAACAACACAGTAAAAAAAAAATGAAGAACCGGTACATATTGAGTTGTGAAAGCGGGCTAAAAAGATTACGATTAGCCAAATCCAATAGAGTTTCAAAAAAATGTAGTAAGCTAGCGCATCGTAGGCATTGAAAGTGGCTTGGACTTAGCTTTGGTGATTGATAACATGTAATGCGACTCAAACGTAATAGTAACTAGTCTTCTCACCGTCTGTCTTAAACAGCGTAATAAATTTATGTATGTATAACAAGTGAGTATTCCAGAAAAGTCACATTAGCACTTTCTGTGCTGCACAGGTTTGTTCAGAACTAGGATTTTCACGAAAAATTCCAATTAAAGATAAAGGATGAAGTAGTCGGCATTAACCAATCACGTTCGTGGGATGCTCCATGGATTGGATTCATTAGAGCGTCGTAGAGGAATTGAGTGCGTATGTGCCCTGTGTAAAGACTTGCGGGGGACATCCAGTGTACCAAGACAGCGCTTCATACTACCGGGCTCCTCTGGTATTGATTTACCTACACAGACGGATTGATGTCCTGGTCGGCCAGGGGCGGGATCGAACCATCGACCGAGCCAAACAGTGGGTAACCTACCACTGTGCTACACGCGCCTTTAGAAGAAAGATGTATTGCTATTACTGACACTTGTAAAGAGCTATTGGTGTCATTGATGGGTTGGAAAGGGATTTTGAAACATGTTCCCATAATTCCAATATTGATTAAAAAGTGTGAACAAGCTAGAATCTCCTCCAGGCGCAACTAGAGTGCCAAGTCAAGATGCCAAATTCGCCAAAATTTCGATGAGATTTCAGCCTTAAAGGCAGCACGAGTCGAAATCCTCGACTCGCGCCTGAGCTGCGAACCCTAAAGTAGGCGTGCGCACATCACGAATCCGCAAGGAACACACACAGTAACGACTTACCTGCAGAAAACGGCGAACTGCCGTCGCGTGCATGCCCGGCCGGCCAGTGCTTCGGAGGGCCCGACGCGCCAGCTTACGCATTTACACGCATGCGGGCTGCTACCGATTCCCTATTTCCGTGCTGGGACCCATTTGCGCACGCAAGGCGCCGCCGGAATACTCGTCCGCGCACGGAAGGCAGCATCGTGTTTTCCCGGATTTCTCGGGTGTTTCACGCGATTTCACCACCGGATATGAGCAATACACCCACAAAACCCCAAAATCCGGCGAAATCACAAATACGATGGTTTCGACGGGTGCTGCCTTTAACTATTGATCACTAAGAGCCGGGTAGTCTGCAAACCTCATTAGAGTTATTCGATCCAGGAGAGGTCTAAAGCCTAACCATTTGGCGTAGAAGACTAATCAGATGCACAGCAAAGGTACTCACCATATCGCTCAACAAGACGACGATTAATGAAATCTTGAGAAGACATGAAGTAGAAGTGGGCAAATGGTGGACAACCGTCACACATCGATCATCGCCTAATGGAAAGCACTTCGTTTCACTCCAGGTAGGTGAGCAAAAAGAGCACTTGCACGCAAGTGCATCCGAGTCACGGAAGGTTTTTTTGAAGGAATGATAAGGTGCCAAGATTGAGGACGTTACAAGGTAGCAGGAATATTGTGCAGAAATGTGCAAAAACAGGAGGAAATTCGAGGAAACACGGAATATCCGCACATTGGGCTGCTCATGAACACGATGAAACTGCATTTAAAAATAGATGGACGAACAAGAATATGGAAAACATCGTTGATAGCAGGGTGCGAAGCTGCGATGAGGCGACCGCCGATATCGTGACGTCTGCCCATGAATATGCAAGCAATCGTAATCGCACTACCTCAGCAAAACAGACGACTCAACTGCCCTCTGAAGAAGCAAATCCGGCGGATTACCGGGATGCAGAGGAAAACATCGGAATGAGAGAGATATGACCAGCGTCTTGTTGGCTAAGAAGGATCATTGGATCATCGCGCAGAAATAGAAACATCTCGCAGAGTAGAACATACCGGAAATTTGCAGTTCCAAATTTGTGGAATATTCCAGCAAAAACTGTGTCAGATTTTGTTAAGTCGTAGAGCTTACTTACCAGATTTTTGCAAAATAATAATCTAGTCTTCTCAATATCGGTAAGCAAACTAATAAATTGATACTATGGAAGGAGGGGCGAGTGAAGTCCACAAAAAAAATACAGGGTGGCCAAAAATTACCCGCGCACCTACTTAAAATTGAATGAAATTCTAGACAAAGACTGAGTTCTGGCGAACACAATTCCGATATTGAGTAGCCCTTATGAGGGGAATGCACTAGCTGTGACTTAGATTCCAATGTGCTGGATCGCTAGAGTAGAGAACTTCCAAGCACAATCTTGCCGAACTTTTTCATCCAGCATTGAGAATCGCCCTGGCCCACATCGTTTTCGTACACGTCGAACTTCACAGCTTGCCTATCGTTGTGAAGCAAGACTTCTTCTGTTCACTGCAAAAATTTGGGATCGAAAGTTTCTGTTATGGTATAGCAGCGGCACAAAATAGAGGGCTAGTTTTGTAAGCGAGAATCGTGCTATGGCGTATTTCAGCTTCCGGGCGCATGTATTCCCGCTGATAGAGAAAAATCCGAAAACTGTTCTATGATTATAAACCAGCAAATGTTCTGCAAACTTCTCTTAGAATCTGAATACAATATGATTCACGGTAATGTTCTAGCGTCAATAAATAGGTGCACGGGTAATTTTCGGCCACCCTGTACATACGGCGCCGGTCAATCATTTCGCCCCACAGCCTGGTGTGCAGCACCGCACCGCCCGTACATCGCGGTAGGCCACTTCGGCACTGTGATTGTCAGGCCCTGTCGCTATTGATGTTTTGGCTATGTTTTTCGAAAGAAAACAAAGAAAAACTATGAAAAACATAAGCAAAACACGAACACAGCAGTGCCCATCTGATCTGCCGCATCGCGTAGTTGGTGCGCGCGGCAGACAACTTGGGCGGTACTCTGTAGTGCAAAAATGATTGACCTGCACTGTGGATGGGCTTTGAATGTAACTAATTAGCCGACAATACCTGGTGAATGTAAAAAATTTATTGTTCGATTGAAATTCAAACAGCAGACAACTATTATTTTCTATAAAAAGAAACGCTACCGGTATAGGCTTTATCTAGGAGAATGTTCTGTTGATCCACATGGATTAATGTACTATTTAGCGTTGTTGCAAAACGCTGACCGTATTTTTCACTAGTTTAACGAACCTTCTTATTCCTTGACTAAACTTACACGCTCAGCTGGACCACCAATCAAAGATGCTACTGAGATTTCTCCAGACTAGCGCCCCTTCGGGACGCTAGAGAGTGGGGTGGAGCAGCCGCTCGAGGAATGTCCAAAAGCTTCACACATGCAAAATGCTTGGAAAATTAGCAAATAAGCAGGAATAATCATTAGCTGAGCTTAAATACGAAATACTCCCTGTGGATTAAGTATATTCTACGGGTCTGGCCGCCTCGCCAACGTTGGACTTCCAGTCTTCTCGCGATCCTAGCCTCGCTTGCAAGCTCTTAATCACGCATCTACATGTGAAGCTAATTCCCGATGCAATAGTACTACCCACCCTTTTTCGTCAGATTTCTTACATGCCTAGGTACCCGTTATGAGCAGCCACTCCCAACTCTGTACAGGAGTATCTTTCACATGGCTTTAGTGCTTGTGAACAATACAGTGTTACCAGTGGCGGACGCAAGGGGCGGGGGGGGCGCCCCTCCCGAGAATGGGTCGCCAAATTTTCGAAATTACTTTAAAATACAAATAAAAATCTAGTATTAGTTTATTTTTAATTGTTTATTTTTATTATTATTTTCGATATAATTTTTATTTATGATTTGTTATTATAATTAATATTTTCATTAGTTTTATTTTCCATCCCCAAAGCGGCGGCGACCCCTCTTTTTTCTTACGCCCCCCCCCCTCCCGCCCACTTTCCGCCACTGAGTGTCACCAATGCCGTGCGAATAATCACCTGAAATGATTCCAGCTTCGCGTTACTGAGATAGTCCAACTGATGAGTTTCTGCTTTAATGTACAGGGAGGAAGAAGAGCTGGTCGACTGACACACGAATGAGCGCATAGCGTGCCCGTACTCCACCAGCAGACGTGCATCTTGGCGTTTTCCCCACTGTTGGGCCACGGCGAACCCAGTCTCAATCCGTGGACCCGTATCCTGACGCTTTCCACACTATTGGGCCAGGGCAGACCTAGTCTCCATTTGTGGACTCGTTCCCTGGCATTTCCTCACTACTGGGCCACGGCGGACCTTTTCTTCATCGATGGACACCTATCTCTGATAACTGTGCAGCACGAAAGCAGTCCGAACGGCGTAATGGCTCGGTTAGAAACGCTAGCAGCAATGGTTCCCAGTTGCTGCCATCATCCCCTTGATTGCTGCCGTCTTTCAGCAATTGCTGCCAAAGGGCCGACAGCTTGAGCAGCAATCAAGGGCAAGATGGCAGCAACTGGGAACCGTTGCTGCTGGCGTTTCTAACCGAACCATTACGCCGTTCGGGCTGCGTTTGTGCTGCACCGTTACCAGAGATACTGATGTTTTACTGAACTACGGGGCCCCGGCACATCTGTCCGTCATCAGTGCACCCGCACTCTTTGCGTCTAGAGAGTAATGGAAGAAAGTTAGGAGAAATTTAGCAAGTTTGATCAGTTGCACAACTGGTTTCAGAAAATGTCACAACAGCTTATAATGACGCGTTCTTCATTCGTCCATCTTGTGCGTATGAATCCACGGCTCACTCTTGCCTCCACGGCATGCACATATCCTTCACAGTGCTCCAAAATTGAGTGAAGCTAGTGACAAAGCTCCCGCAGAGGGCGATTCTGCTCCGCACATTGCTGCTATGCAAAGTCAATTCGCTGTAAACACTGTCTCGCCCGGAGGGCTCAAGACCGCTAGCCGCTGGTCCCACCGCGAAATCCTGAGCGCGGCCGACTTCCACTACGTCTATGCACCCATGACGAAACATCGGCCGAATGCCCCGTCCGCTTCTCTTCCTCGCGAGCACTGTCTATCACCGTGCCCCATGATGAAAGCATGCGATCACGTGCTGCTCCCCCACCGCCCGCGCTCTGGAAAATTTTGTTGCACTACCATGATTTATATAAGAGGATTCCGAGGTCATGGTCCAAAGTCCTATGTAATCGGATCGGACACGTGATCGATAAGAGCGCTAATTTTATGAACAGAAACAGTACCAATCAACTATTAGGTCGCCAAATATGAAACTTCAGATTTTGGATGAGAAGATTTCGAGCTTTGCTTCTCAAGCAGGACGCGATACAAGATATTCAAATATGCTTACTATCGGCACAGTCTTGCTATCACAACGGTGGCTTGGTTGGGCCAACAGTTTAGAAGCGCGGGAAGCTAGTAGCAATCAAGTGGCGAAGAGCGTTCCAATGATATTGAGAATTGAACATTTTTTCCAGCAAGAAGTGGACTAGTACCTGAAAGGGGTTGTCACCGAGTAGAGCAGGATTTCCTAGTACAGGGAGCGGCAGCTGTGTCGCCAGTTCTGCTCCCCTAGCTTGAGCAGCGTGAATTTGTGAAGAATGGTAAAAATGGGCATCTCTTTTCGAGGGCCGAAGTACAGAAAAAATTCCTTATCGAAATCGCATTGCTTTAATTGTCCTATTAGCCTGAATACCTAGATATTACTGGACATTTAAATATTACCAAGCCTTGCTGCTTACGCAGGCCTAGTTTGACTCCTATCCGTTTCGTCTACGGCTTCCAGCTCATCGATATCCAGGTTCATCATATTCGCAGCCTCATATCACCTGAGTGGAACACAAGCAAATGCAAGATGAGGAGTAATGTACAGGGTGACCCAAAAGGTTTTCGCTGGCGTTCAAGTGCAGCGAAAACTTCATTTGAGAACCAATGACGGTCAAATTGAAGGAGTGACTTATCAGAGCCACCGCCAACAAGTCTGCCTTATTCAGATCTCAGAAACCTGTTTGTTGTTGGTGCTGTAGGGACGAAAACGTTCAAGAGCAAAACCGCCTTTAGACGTTAGCACCTCGTCCAAACTTTCCCCTAGATGCAGTTCAAAGGAGGTACACAGGGAGGCGGCCGTGAAGTTAACCTTGGAAGAGTATTCCCTTCCAGAAACACTGGACTGCATGATCAAGGGTATCAAACTAAGGTTGTGAGAGGTTTAGGTGGCGGCGCACCCAGCTTTGAGGCCAGCTCCGAAGTACGAAGTGAAAATCCTTCTCTGTAGAACACTCAATCCACTGATCTAAACTAATTTTGAAAACTTCCTTAGCACCCAATCTCCTGCAGCGGTCAAGACATTAGTATTTCCTCGGAACTTCACTCCTATTCAATAAACGGCTCGATAAAGGTGCAAAAATGTCGTTCTTTTGAGATCATTCTTCTTTGTCATAACCTGATTGCCATTGCGAGCACCCTCAGAAATTCTATACGATTTGTTTCCCGAAGTTATAGAGGCATAAATGCTGCAATCGGTTTTCCGTTTCTTCAGATCTTCTCATAGGAAACTTCGGAAAAGTTTGATGAGATGTGATGATGACGAGCTGATGTGCATGGACAACTCAGGTTTTAGATGTTTCCGGCTCTGCTATACAAGCAGGGAAACAACTTTGAAGATTGAGTGAGGACGTTTTTGCTGTTGACACTGTTGGTAAACCACCCTCGTTGCTTGGTCCCAACGCTTTCTGAATAACGATTTCCGATACCGGCCAAAGATTCCTTGGGCACCCTGTCGTAAGCCTCGAAGATAGCGACTGTCAAACCGATCGCTTACAAAATCCGACATGTCACACTTGACGATCTAATATTATTATGTGACAGATGCAAATCCCATCAATGCTTGCGTGAAACATGGTTTTTTATCAGTGGATCTATCTATACAATGGTCAAATCTATGCAAAACCCATGCATACATATGAAGAAATCACGCATCTCCACATCCGAGGCACAAACCACGAAAACCCACAACTTCACAATTCCCATGCAGAACCCATGCATACCTAGGCAAAATACGGTTCCCAGGTTTCCTGAGTTTCATCCCAAGTGATATGAAAGGTCGAAGAATGTGCATAGCATGAAGCAAGCAAAACATGATTTTTCATGGTGATGCAGCTCAAATTCAAACTGTGCTCACAGACTCCTTGACCACCAGTACATTTGTTGAAAAGATAATCTCTCTCAAGAATTCCCTGTTTCAATGCAATTATTCGTGAACCAAGCCAGATCTTTGCCACGGACCCGTTGGCCAGACCACCTCTCGGCTAGGTGAAGCTGGAAATTAAAGAAGTAGATTTGCAGAAAATCACTGTCATCCACACGAAGCACAGAATTTCTTGTGCTAATTTCGAATGATTCGCCTTCTTAGGTAACTCTATTAGCTGACGGTAGAGTTTTTGACGGCTCTGCATCTTAAACACTCAGTTTTCCTCATTCTTCTTTGTGGAAAAGTAAAGTATCGCTCGACTTGCTTTTTTTATAGGTTTATTGAGAGAAGATGTGGGCAGAAACCGTTTTCGGAACACTCTTTTTTGGTCTTTACGCATATCCGGAAGGAGAAAGTTGCAGAGGAAATGTGTCCTGGCTACAAAACGCCATATTTCCTAGATCGGCATTTCAAAAACTTTCCCGAAAGAAGTAGTGGCGAGACCTTGTAATCTGCGGATGAGCACCAAAATTCTCATAGAAAAATCCGCATTCCCTCGAGAGCTTCTACATGGTCCGTTGTATGAGTAGCAACACAAATCCCCACGTGGTCGAGTCGTTTTCATTTGGGATAGCGCTGAAAGTCGAAATTGTTATTGTTCGGGCACAATTAGCTTTTAACAGGAATAAATTGCGTAAGTGTTCTATTCCCATTTTGTAAGCACAATATTAAGCTCATGGAGTGCACCATTTGTTCCCCTGACCGTTAATTTCCAATTGCTATTACTACTTCATGCTTTAGAATGAGTGCAGCGAAAATTTCCCTACAACTCTGCTGTATTTGGATGATTCACGGCTCTGATTGCGAAATCACACTTGCTTCATCAGTGGTTCTCCCATTCTGCTTTAAAGATCCAAGATATTCGGTTTTCTTAGCAAATTAGATGTCCTAATTGAAGATTTCCATGTTGTACACATACATATACATGGGCGTGTCATTGGGCGTGTCAATTTTCGCAATTGAGCCTGTGGCGGCGGGCAAAGGAGGTGGGGCGAGGCGAGTGGATCAATGACAGCGTGACCTGTCACCCCTCGCGCGGCGATGGGGGGGGGGGGGTCTGCGCTTTATATAGAGTAAGATGTATATAGGATAGGAGCCCTTTTCAAAATATGTAGAAGGACTGTGCCTGTTTTGTTAGCTTAGATTCCGCGCGTGATGCAGCACGAGAAAAGGTGTTTGCGGGAGATGATTGGTAAAGAAATCAAGGGGACTATAGTTGCCTGAGGTTTAGTTCTTCAATTCTGTTCACCTGGGCTCCATTCTTGTTTATGGTCAAGGCTTAGTAACCACAGGCATGCCAATCCCTTTGCTCCCGAGTTTTCACTGCGATAGATTGCGAAATAATCGTTCCAATAGGAGTGGGAACCCTAATCAATCTTCACCTTTCATTTTTTTGCGAATCTCTACCTGTAATACCGTGAACACTATTGGAGAACGGAAAAAAATCGGCATTCCCTCGACTCCCTCAGCGCAGCTTCGCCGCGCTTCTCGGATGACAGTGATTTTCTGCGAATCCGCTTCATTATTTTTTTCGTCAAATTAATGGGGACAGAATTTCCTTTCCCGGCTGAATGAAATGAAATAAATTCAGTTCTTGGGTGACCCTTTCTGTTTTTCCCAAACGTTTCAGATTTTCTCCTCCAATAAATATTTTTGACCGATTCTCCTATTTAGAACTGTGAAGTAGTCATACGACTCGCTGTTTCCAAAGGTTTTCTGAAAAATTCCTGTGCAGCCTCAAAACACTTTTCGACCCATTTTCTTCTAGTCTTTACATGTATCCAGAGAAGAGAATCTGCCGAAAGGTGGGGGGGGGGGCGTAAAAAAACCTATCTTGGCAGGCTGTACGAGTGGTTCAGCTGCAGCAGCTAACCGCTCGGTCTTGCCGCAACACCCCCTAACGATAATTTTCACCCATTCGTGGCCTTTCGGGGCTTCCACATACACTGTTTTCCCGAACTCTCAGGCAATTACTACGTTTTGACGAGTTTAGCTGTCCCATATGAGCCTCTTTTGTTTTGAACCGCGTGAGCCTATTTTGTTAGCTTTGACGTAGTGCGAATGATGTTTTATGGAGAAATATGATTCTGAAAACGTTACTAGAAGTAAAGAGATCGAGGAGGCGGGGGTTGTCTTGGCCTGTTTTGTCCGGATTCTGTTCACCTGAACTCCAAATGTGCTTGCAGTTTGAGCATCTTAACCGCGGGCATGCAACCACAACGCCCTCGACTTTTCATCCTGGATAAATTGCGAAATAGTCTTTCCAGTGTGTGTGGGGAACCCTCTCTAATCTTCTCCTGTCTTCTTCCTGCGAATCTCTGCCTTATTAGCCGAGAATTCTATTTGAAAATGGAAAAAATTGCCGTCCTCCCGACTCCCTGATTCACCCGGCGACAGACGACGTATCTAACTCTATATAAAGCGCAGACCCCCCCCCATCGCCGCGCGAGGGGTGACAGGTCACGCTGTCATTGATCCACTGGCCTCGCCCCACCTCCTTTGCCCGCCGCCACAGGCTCAATTGCGAAAATTGACACGCCCAATGACACGCCCATGTATATGTATGTGTACAACACGGAAGTCTTCAATTAGGACACCTAATTTGCAACGAAAACGGAATATCTTGGATCTTTAAAGCAGAGTGGGAGAACCACTGATGAAGCGAGTGTGATTTCGCAATCAGAGCCGTGAATCATCCAAATACAGCAGAGTTGTACGGAAATTTTCGCTGCACTCCTTCTAAAGCATTAAGTAGTAATGGGAATTAGAAATTAACGGTCAGGGGAACAAATGGTGCACTCCATGAGCTTAATATTGTGCTTACAAAATAGGAATAGAACCTTCACGCAGTTTATTCCTGTTAAAAGCTAATTGTGCCCGAACCATAACAATTTCGACTTTCAGCGCTATCCCAAATGAAAACGACTTGACCACGTGAGGACCTGTGTTGCTACTCATATAAGGGACCATGTAAAACCTCTTTATATTGAAAACAATAAGAGTTAACCTCCAAACCATTTAGGAGCTACGCAGCTTCGCAGAAAATCACTGTCATCCGCGAAGCGCGGCGAAGCTGCGCTTCGTGTGGATGACAGTGATTTTCTTGAGTTTACCTAGCCCGGAGGTAATGTGGCACACGGGTCCGAGTCAGAGCGCCGCGAAGCGGCGCTCTGGCTCGGGGTTCCTTTTTTTTCAGAGATTACCTAGCCCTAAGGTAACGTGGCACACGGGTCCGAGTCAGAGCGCCGCGAAGCGGCGCTCTGGCTCGGGGTTCCTTTTTTTTCAGAGTTTACCTAGCCCTAAGGTAACGTGGCACACGGGTCCGAGTCAGAGCGCCGCGAAGCGGCGCTCTGGCTCGGTTTCGTAATATGTCCTAGCGCTTTATTATAGAGTAGGATTATAGAGTAGGATATGAGGGACCCAGACGGAAAATGAAATTAATAAAATTATTAGTTGCAGTAATAAATAAGTAATAAAAATTATATTAAAAATAATAATAAAAATAGACAATCAAAAATAAAGTAATACGAGTTTTTTTATTTGCATTGTAAAGTAATTTCGAAAATCCCCCCCTCCCCGCCCCCCTCCCCCTGCGTCCGCCACTGAGTGTACAAGCTTGTACATTTAACTGCTTGCTTTCGTTAATGATTTTGCACAATTATTTGTCCAAGAACAATAATGAAAGCAAGCAGTTAAATGTACAACACTGTAGTCAAGCTTGTACACGTTGTATGAAGAAAATAATTTTGAGAAGTATGTCATCACCACTCAATCTTAAGCCCTTTAAGTCTGGTTAAGTTCAAAATAAGTTTAAAAACTCTTGAAATTCCGCTTGAAAGTAAAAAGTAAAACATCACTTTTTCTTTCACACTCCCTTCTCACCTTCTTCTATTTCGTTCCACCCCCACCCCCTCCCCTTCGCATCCGCTACTGAAACGTAGCTAACAAAAACATAATAACGCTAACCTGGATCATAGAACTCGTCATCAGTCGACATCGATCTTATCATCAAGCTAGAGTCGGCCGACGCAGGGCGACGAAGTCGATCCGGGGATTGTCGGAAAGCCTCAGCTGAGTATCCTTCCTGAAGAGGTGCTTTTTAGAGCCATCTTAGAGTAAATCGCAAGTTAATGTGCCCATACTGGGAGGCCGTGACGTGAGCATATTGCCATGGTTTTAATGCGGCTTCTTCGAAGTGCAAGGACAAGAAGTGCGCACGCAAATCCGGCGCAAAACATGGTTACTTATTTAAGCGAAGCACGATATCAGAAGATAAAAATTCAAGTGAACTCTCGGAAGAGCTAGAGAGTACCTAATGCAGGGGTAAATTAAAGTGCTTCTCTGTTGAAAGTTGGTGCAAGTTATCATTAAACTTAAGCTCTATGAGCACAAACCATGCTAATTTGGGCATTCCTTTTTGAGAAATCCTTGAGCAAAGTACAAGATAGGTGAATGTTGAGATTAGTAGGGAAAAGTGAAAAAAAACGAAAAGCAAAACATGGTAAGCCATGATGGATCCAGCATCCATTTCTAAGGTAGAGCAAATTCGAAAGCACTGTAGATAAAATCGTTTTAGATGTGCATGCTGGCAGCAACACACGCGCTCGAAGCCAAACGGCGATTTCAAAATTTTCAGTCTGGGATTAAGAGGCCACGCGTGATAATTAGTCTTCTGATTTTTGTTTTTTTCTTTGGCTTCATCCCCACATCACACCTCCTACTCCGAACTCGTCGGCTTTTTTAAACTGCCTCGTTCATCTCGACCTCCGTTATATGAGTGAAGATTCTTTCTGTGCATACCTTTTTTTTTCTTTTGTTCACACATAGCTCTCCCACTCGTGTGGTTTTTTTTTTCAGCTGACTAAAGAAGTTTTCATTACAAGTGTATTTTGTGTTTGCCTAGAGCGTAAGAACAAGGCATCTTCTATCGTGATTTGGACGCACAAGACGTCGTGCATCAGTCACGGCGGTGGAAAAAAATCCACTAGACAAAATATCTCGACTTGAGGGCGCACAAACCTTACACATTATCACAAATCCTATGCAGTAGCGGCCAATAAGGTGTGATCATAAGCATTGTCGCGGAATCTTCCACTATAACTGGACCATGGATTGAGGTATTCCCATGCTAAGCTGATATTAGAAAGCCGTGGTGCGGTATATAATATTCTGCCCTCCAAAATATCACACATGTGAAATCCCATCCAGCATGTGACAAAAACCGACTGTGCATCGAGCTTATGAATCTTTCCACTACTTGAAATTTGGCCGACTTCTTTGACGAATAGTATTACCTGTAAACAGGTGAGCACATATTGGTCAGGACCAGGCCCATTACGCACACGTAAGGAAGAAAGTCGGCTGAATTAGAAGATAGGGAAACTTTGGAGTGTACAAGTGCAAAAATTATCGGCAGTTCGCTGTAGAAGAATGAGATTAAATAGGGGAGTGACCCAAAGCGGTTTGAATGCACTTCCCCATCCTTCTTGGGTCTCTCCTGCGTTTTTGGAGCTGGCTATTGCTCCACCTCTTTCGAACTCGGAAATTCTATCGTTTGTCTGATTTCCATAGGAAACACTTTCAAACTCGGGGATGCTTACGGATAGCGTTTTTCCCCTCAGGGTGTACTACTCGTAATGCAGTTTCTTGTTTCACGAGTTGGGCAGAATAGTGTACGGGCAGAATATTATATACGACACAGGCACAGAGCATTAATGCATGTTCAAACCTCCAATGGATCCTATGTATAGTTCGATCCAGGAATGAGTCGTAGCAAGAGTTTCCCTGGTCGATACGACCGCTCATCAAATCTAACTGACCGCTACTGTTTGTGGGAAACTTCGGTGATCCAAACCGCTTGCCGCTCAATATCACGAGATCGATCGAGGGCGGGAACGGTGATATTAATGGAATATACGGATGCTCAGAGTGTCAGAGTACAAAGACGTAGTTGGTGCGGAGCGGCAAGGTGGGCTCCTTTGTGGGTCTTCTAAGACATTTAATATTTAATAGACAAGTCCGATCTTATAGAAGTAAACTTGCTTGTTCTCAGAGTTTTGATCACTTTTTCTTGGGATAAATTATTTGAACAAAGGCTACATTTACGGGACTTTTAACTCCAGAGGTAAATTGTGTTCTATGTAACCTGTTGTTTGCGAACAATCGCCACTTATCTACAGAGATATTGCAGCAAAGAACACGACCACATTTTGTAGATATGAGATAGCAACTAAAAAACGCGCCACCTAACGCTAATTCCGTCTTTTACACAGGCGTTAATGGCATTCGCGTGGCGGGCCCCGCGAACGTGTTCTTGCCCACGCATTCAAATGCACAATCAACAAGGCTTTCTTGAATTTTTTGCGTGTTTCGTGCCATTTCACATTTGAATATAAATTCGAGGTCCCTAAATTCTCCAAAATATTGCAAAATCTCTGAGAGGAAGTTTTCCGCGCTGCTTTTAACTGCAAAATGCACGAACTTCTCTCTGCCTCACAATATTGCGAAAATACCGGTTTAATGACACTTTTATGGCTTCTCGGGATACACATCCGTTAACGTCGAAGAAGCCCATTCCTAAAAGGAGGCCCTTTCATACTATCTGTAGAACACTATTTCAGGACATCTGCCATCCAGGCTCTGTCCTTGCAGTGGTAAGAGTTGACAATTGAGGAGATAATGTGCTTGTTATTACGCTCAAGAGACTTTTTTTTTCGAGAAATACATATTTTCAATAAATTCTAAGATTCGTGTCCTAACAGCAAAACTGGATTATGATTCGTTTTTGTGATTTTCTTATGCTTTCACACCAAAGTCTTAATATATGTAAACGGAACGGACCAAATGCGAAATAAACATGAAACAGAATGACAATGTGTGAGATACTGTGTTTAGGAATGAGTGATACATCAGACATTGTCAAATTGGAAAACTCCTTTGAACAAATGGTGAATTCGGATCAGGAAAGAGTGAGCAAAATAACCCTCGAGAAATGGTGGGAAGGGATTTAGAGCTTTCTGCTTCGCGAACGTTCGGATTTTTTTTGGTAGGATCTTGTTATATAATCACCTCTTTTCGATTTCTATCCGATCTTGACTACTTGTGAAACAAAGACCGTAAAGGGCATGGATGATTATCCATGCAAGTTTGTGCTCATGCAAGCACCACCTACAGGAAGAAGCCTTGAAAAGGTCTGAAATGATTTTCTTGTTGGGTGGTTGGCGATGAAACTGCGTGGGGCTTAGCCGCGGATTATTATTCTATTTTCGCCCTCGTTCTCAAATGAGAGGTGACAACCCACTAAGTCGGTGATTCTTGGATCGGCTCCCAAGTCGATAAGGGTGTCATAAATGGCGTTTGGTTGTGCAGCAGCGTAGTGGATTGGTGCCCGGCCAGCCTGAAACAGAGGAAAAATCTTCTAAAGATGGAACGATCCTCTCCGTACCCATACCTGGTCGGGAAGGTTGATAGCGTGAGGAAACTCTGTCGCTATGAACTCCACTATTTCATGACGTTCTTTCAACACAGCGACGTGCAACAGACGCATACCTTCAGATTAGATGCATTATTAAAGATCGCTCACGTATTCCGTAAATCTCGGTGAACTCTTGGCTTACGCAGGAGCCGATTATTCATATTTTGATTCTCGAAATTAATCAGTAAATGAATGTGCGTCAGCTAAAGTGAGATGACAGCTTCATAAGCGATTTGCCGGAAAAAAGCACGACGTCATACTTAGCCGTCGATTGACTAAGGCATTTAATGCAGTAGGAAATTCGTGATTGCTGTGAGAGTTCCTCATCCATTTCTCATCAGAATAGGAAATGCTCTCCACGCGTGACGAGCGAAGGAATACATGAGGTGAAGACGCTGTAATTTTGCACTGGCTTCGCCCACAGGCTCCACACTGACCAAGGTTTAGAAACGGTTTTTTTTTTCAGGGAATCACATAAATCACTGTGATCAGCAGGTATTGGAGATTCTTTTCACGCAAAAAAAAAATTCGAAAACTATTTTGAGGCGGTGCCTTTAACAGTTAGGCGCAAAACGGCAACCAAACTACTTCGTTTTCTTTTTTTTTTTCAAACAATAAGCCTCTTATCCTCTTCATTGTTTATATATTATGCTGAATTAGGTACCTGGGAACTGAAGTATGCCCCGAAAAACTAACTGCGAACGTTGATAGTTGAGGTTTAAGAAAAGGCTGCTCCGTGTAGTAACCAGTACCAGTAATCACAAGAAAACGTTTAGGTCTTTAATGGTTGTCAGCACTAAGTTCGGAGAAGGCGCTCACCTCTCGGATCTCTTGCTTTGACCACATCATCATCAATCAGCTGGCGAAGACGTTTTGTATTATTCTTCTCCACAGAATCCATTGCCGAACTGAGACGAAGCTGAAAGACATGGGTGAAACAATCTTATGTTAGAGAACTGCTGAGTAATGATAGGTTACAAAGAAGCTTGTTGGATTTTGAAGCAGCACCGACGTTGATTTCTATTGAGGAATAATACCTTTATAGGATCGCAAGTATAACAAAACGAGAAGTGCTACAAAATCTCGAATATCTCGAAGATCCAGGCTGCAAGGATTGTAGGACGTAGTGAAACATGTACAAACTGTCCCTCCCTGCCATCCCGCTAAGTTCCCCTGCATTTCGTGCACAGCCATTTGATGCAGGTCAGGTTAGGAGAACGATAACATTCATGACGGTTGCGTGACAATTTGTGCGCTGCTGGGCTGTGATTGGTCGTTCATGTGCTCGTCGCGGCTGTAGCTTTCAAAGGTGCGAGCAGTGCTGCGGGGAAATGGACAAATTTCCTATCCTTAAGCCCCCCACCCGTTAGTTGCCTTATAATGCAAATAAAAATCTTGTTTTATTTGGTCCTGATAGCTTATTCTTATTATTGTATTTAAATAAGTTTTATGAATTATTTATTATTATACTAATTTTTTCATTTATTTTGTTTTCCATCTCGGTCCCGGCGTCGACCCCACCTTTTTCCCAAGCTTCGTTCTGCTCACTTTCTGCGTCCACCACTGATGAATGCCAATGTAGCCGACAAATTATTAGAAGGTGGGCATCGATGTTATTCAGTGCGTCAAATTTGAAGGAACAACCTGAACTTAGGAGCTGATAGTAAACCCCCCGATTTCGTGAACTCTTAGCTGCCAGCATGTCGTGAAAGTGTCGCTCACATTTGTCGCGAGATGTTCATGAATTTTCCATGATTAAGAGGGTGCTCTCGCTGATGTCGCGACATAATTGGCAACTAAGTTTAATGACTATATCGCGACCGTGGTTGGTAGCCATGTTCGTGACCTCTTGGTCATGAGGCGCATACAGCAAAAGTTGGGGAAATAGTGTGGAAGTCAACGAGGCGTGATGTCGCGAACTCGAACGGAGTATGTGAACGTCCGGTTCGTTGACAAGAGAACGGTCAGGTATCGGCACAGGTCATTCTCAGATCAAGATCAAAACGAAGCTCCTTTGAAACAGCGCAGATGTATGAAGCTCTTAAACCTCTGTCCATATGCCTTGCTTTATCCAGTCGTAAGCGTGATACACAGTTTGATAAGAAGACACAAAATGAGGAAATTTCCAGATATTTTACATTCATTTTAGAGATTTTAGAGAATCAACGAGTACCTCGTACATAGCGCTAATAGCCACCTTTTCTTATTGTAAAGGGATCTGTGAAATATTTGTTAAATGATCCGGACAAAGAATCCGCAAATCAAAGCAGGTAATCTTTATGGATTTTCTGAAAGGAACTCTTTCATAGGTTTCGGCGAATAGGATAAGGGGAGCGGTTAAGTTGCGAAAAGGTGTGAGCTTTCACAAAAGAGCATAAACCATGTAGATGGAAAGCTTCATATTCGGCTTACGTGTGGGGCCTGTTCATTCCTGCTTGAATTGCTTTTTGGCACGGACTTCGAACTAGAATTTTAAAGTACTGGGGAGGGATTAAAAGAACTTCTGCGAAGTATGGAATTCTTAGGAGTTACTCAAAGTTTGAAGTGGAGAAAGAAGTGTATGTGAATGTTTCATTTGATTAGGGGGTATGTAGTCACTTACTCCGCAAACAAAGTTCTCAAAGACAGGATACACGTCTTGCTGTGGTTTTGCAAAAGGCTTGAAATGTTTGGGAAGCGAACCTCCCTATCACAACAGTGTCGCGTTTTTGCGGTAGACGTACTAATCACTAGGCCATGTGCGAACGTCTTCTGCCTAAAGAGTTCGGTAGAGATACATTGATTAGCGAAACACACATTGATGTCGCGAAATTCTCGCGACGTGTTAGCAGATGTCGCGAAACTGGTGCCAACGTGCTCGCATCTTCGATCTCGCGACATGGGAGGTTTACCACCGGCCAAGGAGCACACGAGTGTGACGCGGTCGCGTTGTGGCGTACGTTCTGACCGCCTTCCCTAAGCGATGAAGCAGCAGGGTACTAGGGAATGTCGGTTAGCTTGCCGAGTGTATGGATTTTATTGATTTTTCATTATTTTGGGAAGGTTCGGGAAAGACATATCCGTTGTTCTCCAACAGGGTAAACACGAATTTGACAGCCATTTTCAGTGAAGACGTCGGTTTATTGATTTCATCGATTTCCTCCACTTTTGCTGACGGACCATTGAGGAGATGTTCATCTGGATTCTCCAGTGCGATGAAAAGAATTTTAGTAGATTTTCTTTACCAGTTCATCGAAAATTAAGGAGGGCGTGCAAAACCGGTCCACAAATCAATTCGAGAACATTTTCTAGTCACCACTTTATCACCAGAATCATCCGAAATTTAGTGAAAACTCGTTACATTTTGAATTCTTCTGGTACAATACGAATCCCTGTCAAACCTGCAAGTTTTTGAAGTCCGCAATGTATTTGTTCATTGCTACATGGGACGGATTTCTCCGTGCTGTTGCCCAGATTTGATCCGCCTTGCCGTCCATTTGAATCTGCTCCAGCACCTAAATATTCTCATCACGACCTGAATGATAGAACGCTACGCGGGAGAATCACATCATATTCGGAGGAATTGAAATCAATTTTCAGGATACGTTCGCATATGTCCTCGTCGATATTCTCTACCAAGTTCAGCTGCGGCAGCGGCTTGTCCCTGAATATGCTTGTAATCATCCGGTTAAAAGCATCAGTTTATTAGTGTTATATTTAGTCTTCACTCGCTTAAACCCTACATTAAGAGGGAAAATGCTCACTTCATTAGTTTCGAATCGGAATGTGCGTGCTGGAACCTGGACTGATGAAGAACCCGAGTCCTCGATCCCTGTAAGGAAGTCATTGCGGCAAGTACTGTTTGACGGACACCGTGTGAAGGACGTATCGAGCTAATAAGGAAATTCACAGCCAATCTGAGATAAGCTCCGCCCGACGCATCGCTGTTGATGTGTAAGCAGCTATGGAACGGCGCGCGCTCAGCTAGTATGCGAGGCCTCACTGATATTAGGGATGGAGCAGCGTCATGATAAGGAGGTGAAGAAGCTTGTAGGGACGACCCATACTTGGTTATGGATTGTTCTGCACAGATCTTTGAGAATATGAAGAAGCATCTGTGATAGGATGAAAGAAAATGTGAAAAAATCAACGAGGTAGGGAGAAACTGAAAAATCTTTTGAGAATGACCGTCCATAGAAGACATTCGCTGCTCAAGCGGATAATTTGTGTTCAGAGTCGGCATGCATCACTGAGATTACCCAGGGTAAACGTGTTAACATTGCCAAATTTACCGAGTTATCACGTATACCCTTGGTCATCTTAGTGATGCATACCGGTCCAGATTACCTGCAAAACTTCGCCAGCATTGATGTGTTCGTAGTTTTCTAACTACTAGCGCCCCTTCGGGACGCTAGAAAGTGGGGTGGGGCAGCTACTTGAGGTATGTGTAAAAGCTTCACAAAAGTGAAATGCTCGGAAATCAGCAAAAAAAAAAGCAAAACTAATCACTAGCTGAGCTCAAGTAGGAAATTCTCCTCATGAGTTGCGTATACTCAGGGTCTGGCCGCCTCGCCAACGTCGGCCTTCGAGTCTTCTCGCCATCCTAGCCTTGCTTGCAAATCCTTAATCCCGCACCTACATGTAAAGCTAATTTCCGATGCACTGATAATACCTACTCTTTTTTGTCACATTTCTTACATGCCCATGGACCCGTTATGAACAGCCAACAGAGAGGAAGAAGAGATGGTCAACTGAGACACGAATGAGCGCGTATCATGCCCCTACTCCACCGGCAGAAGTGCATCTTGATGTTTTCCTCACTTTTGAGCTACGGCGGACCCATTCTTCATCAGTGCACCCGTATCCTGGCGCTTACCCCACTGTTGGGCCAGGGCAGACCCATCCTCCATTTGTGGATCTGTATCCTGGCGTTCTTCCCACTACTGGGCTAGCGCAGACCAGATCCATCGGTGGGACTCGTATCCTTTTCCCCACTAATCGGCCGCTTGCGGACCCAGCCTCCATCCGTAGACCCGTATCCTGGCGCTTTCTCCAGTATTGGGCCACAGCAGACCCAATCTCCATTGATGGACCCGTATCCTGGCGTCTCCCCTACGACTTGACCACGGCGGACCCTTTCTATATCGATGGACCCGTACCCTGCCAGTGCCATGGCGGACTCGTTCTCCATCGGTGGACACTATCATGATGTTTTTCTGGACTACGGGGCCCCGGCTCATCTGTCCGTCATCACTGCAGCCTTTGCAAATCTCGAAAGTGATGGGACAAAGTTAGGAAATATTTAGAAAGTTTGATCAACTGCACAAGTTGCACAACTGGTTTCAGAAAATGTCATAACAGCTTATGATGACGCGTTCTTCATCCTGTGTATTTGATTGTACTTCTTAAAAACAGACGGATCCCCAACCTGCATAATCCCCAAGAGACCTCAAAGAGAGTTGCGCAAGGAGCATATCCCAAGTGAGGACACCGAGTGAATTCTTCGATAACCACTTCGAAAAAAAAGTGTGCATCCTCCATGGTACGCACACTTCTTTTCGAAGTGCTTATCACCCACTGTTCCAAAGTTTTGTGCAGTCAGCAACAAAGCTCCAGCAGAGGGGCGACTCTGCTCCGTACATTGCTGCTACGCATCGTCAAATCGTTGTAAACACTGCCTCGCCTGGAGGGCTCGAGACCGCTAGCTGCTGGTCCCGCCGCGAAATCCCGAATGCACCAGACTTCCACTACGTCTATGTACCTATGACGAAACATCGGCCGAATGCCCCATCAGCTTCTCATCCTTGCGAAGCACAGTCTGTAACTGAGTCTCACGGCGAGCGCGTGCGATCACGTGCTAGTCCCCCTACGTCTGCGCTCTAGAAAATTTTGTTGCACTACCATGATTTATATAAGAGGATATATAGAAAATAAAAATATCATGCACCGAAAGTGGAGATCATTTAGCGTGTCGCCCTCAGATGCACTGTAAATATCCAGCACCAATTTTGAATCATGGACAGGGATGAGTTTTGAATGAGCTGAAAAGTAGATTTTCATTGAGTGGCACAGTGATGATGGTGTTATCGATTTCAACCAAGGAGGTTGTGAATATTTGAGAAAAGTGTTGACGAGTTTTTGCCTTTTGATGGGGTTCAGGAAGAAAGTTTCTCTCAGAAAGACTGACGAATCACTAGTGTCACAAAAACTGTTACATATGTATGGTTTCAAGAATTATCTGAGCACCAGGCATCAGAGTTTTACAGCGGACACCTCCCCACCTCACGGCTCCGAATAAATCAAGTACACCTTTTGATTCATTCTGTCTTGAGTGATCAGCATACTCACTCCAAAAATGAAGTACGCCAACTTTCATGACCATAAATGCTTGCATTTAGGAGGAAAGCCATTCATCGCCACGTTACTCTTCTCGGAAACCCAAATCGAAAAAACTCGTTTTTCTTCTGATGAGTCTACTCCAACCCCGATCGCCAAATTTTTATTGAGATGGCTCAAACATGCGCAATACATTGATTTTGAGTGATGTAGCACCAAAATCGAAGGAAGAAGAACAATAATTGTAAAAGCATACCACTTCCACTTCGAATCATTGACCAGGAATATATAACTTTAGAAATCCGCAGAGTCCCAGAATCTCTTTCGAGCTGTGAATTACTTGATTTGTAACCAAGCTTCCAGAATACCTTTATGGATGTTTTCTCTCCCATAAGATAGGCATGGAAGGTGGCAAACAGATGGATTAGCAGAAGTCGTAGAGGAGACCTGTACACCCTCACACATCTCTCCAACGAGGAAAAAACATCACATTTGCCAAGTATGTCTAAATTGATTAGTGAAGGAGAATTCTCAGGGAGTGAAAGACTCTGTGGTTTTCAGTCGCACGGACACTAAAATGTCCAGACTACGCAGCATTTGAGCCTACTATGGAAACCGACGCATTGAGTTATTGAAATGACTCCTTTGAAACAGGAAAAGTTGTGAATACAAAAAAAAACGTACCAAAATACAGATAGAGACACATATGTGCACATTGTATTATTTATCTATTTATTTATTCAACGATGCCATATTGTTGCAATATGTCGTTGCATGCTAATCAAAACTAGTAGTAAGCAGTAAAATTATTAATCATTTCAAATGATGATCAGGGATGTGCGTAACAAAAATTCCAATTTTCGTAAGTCGTAAATCGTAAATTTTCCGAAACCGCCGTCAATCGTAGATCGTGAATCATAACTGAAGGTGAGAAAACAGCTGCGATTGAGAAAAATTCTCTTTATCCTAGACAATGTCTCTGAAGTAAACGTGGTCGATGGTTATATGTGCTTCCCTGGAAGCCAACCATTAACCACTGAGGGATAAGTAAACTGGTGCCAGAGGAGTCTAGAAGTTTGAAGCGCTGACTCGGTATCAGGAGCTCCTAGCAAGTCACTGTATAGGGCGCATGCGCATTCGATACCTCTACGATTATCAGATGAAGGAGAATGCGTGGTCTCAGAAAAAAATTACTTCCTGCACTCTATCCAACTTTTTATAGCCATTACTAATTGGTTCATGCGAGCTCGATCAGGAAGAAAACTTTCCCCTCACAGGACACCACACCGCGGCTGAACTCAGAAGAACAATCCAAAACTTTTGGTCGAACGACAGAGGTTTAGTGGGCAGCTCTTTCCACCTGCGAAATCTTAGAATAGTTGAGAAGACTTCTCTATAGACTCGACAATAACATTGGAATAAGCCGCCCTCTTTGAATAATGGAAACTACAAGCAAAACTAAGCGATTTCACTTTTACTGTTGCTGCAAAATGCAAAAACGGACAAATCATGCATATTTTGCAATCATACATATTTGCACCCTAAGCACAAGGGCTGTGACGAGATCCATTTCTTGTAGTTATTTACGATTTTGTTACGAAATTTGGTCCATTTTTCGTAAATCGTAAATCGTAAAAAAATCGTTAGAAATGACCGTAAATCGTAATTACGCACATCCCTGATGATGATTAGACAGAAAAATTTATGGGTGTTGGTTTCCTTATCCTCTATTTGTTCTTCTTTCGCTTAATCACTACATACATATGTGAATGCTAATGCTTTGCTTGCTTTAATTTTGCGAATTGTTTTTGGTTGCACAGATCGAGGGTGTAAATAAACGAATAAGTGTAAGTGAATAATACAAATACAAAACAATGCTGATGAAAAATCGGTACCACCTAATAAAGATGACAGGACATGAACCTGGAGCAAAAGCGGGAAATATGGATCTGCTCTACTCTAGATAATCCTAGAGGATATGTGCTTGCGCTGTCTTCCTACTCATTCTCATTGAAATAGAACATGAAGAGGACGTTAATTGCAAGGATTCACACGAAATTGCGTGAAGATTTTCCATTTATTTCTTTCAACTCTTCTTCGATGATGATCAACTTTTCTTCGATGAATAATGCGTCGGCCTCATAAATATATTGTTCATAGAAATGGGAATTGACTAAATAATGGCAAACCCAAAGACTTCGACGAGAATAATTGAAGAAAAAACACTCAAAATTGCAGATCTTGAATAAATCACGTGTTAAACGAAAAATCATTAACGAATAATCGCTCGTCTGTAAGTTCCGATAGTTCTTGGTCTGTATCCAGTATAGTTAACCGTGGGAAGAGAAACACAGCGGGTATACCTTCGTTACCACCGGTCTTTACGCACTCTACTACCCAATATAATAATTCCTTCTATCGTTAGGCGTTGGAAGTGGGTGCTGGTGCTGCTCGAGTGCGTCATTCATTCCGGTAGAGCAGTCTGCACAGAGTCGCATGTATCCATTGCGAGGTAAGACAGCATACGGGACAGTGCAGGCCTTCTGGGAGAAAGGCTTTGCATCCTGCTTGAGTGTGAGATGCACCTTCGATTTGACGCAGCGTCCAATCCAGTGTCCGGTGAACTTGCAGAAGTGAAACTCCGACTTCAAGAGGGTTTGCTGGTTTTGGAGTACGGCCTCGTTCTGATGTTTGATCCTTCCAGCCCCTAACAAAGGCGAAGCCTCAGAAACGTCGGCCAATAAAGAGTATCACTAACCTCGTATTCGGCTAATAAGTTTCTCAACTGAATACTATGGCGAGGTTCAATGACGGTCGAACTTGGAAACTCTAGATCACCTCAAACACATGACAATCACAGACCTACAACACCTCCCACACTCCAAACAGATCACCTCAAACACATGACAATCAAAGTCCTACATCTTTAAGTCATAAATACATCTTCTTCGTTGGATCGAGATTGAGGCGGTCTGGCGCACGATGTTGGCGTGAGGAGCGTCGAAGAGGCGGAGTCGACTGCTTTGCTGCGTCATCTGGCGTTGAGTCGTCGGGAGCTGAGCAGTGGCAGGTCGAACACGTCCAGGACCTGATTGACAGTGGAAGTGGTTTTCACAGCAGATCTCCACAGCGGACGGTGTAAGTAGCGTTTCCAGCCGTACAATGAAGCCGGGGGTCCAGATGTTTTCCTGTCTGCGATAGTCCTTCGCATATACGGCATCGTCGACTTCGAAGCGGCTTCGACGTGCACCATTGTGGCGGTTGTTCACTGCTTCCATCTTGACGTCGCGTTGTTCAACGTGGTCTCCAGGACAAGGATTCATCAAGTCGAGCATGGTGCGAAGTTTGCGTCCCAGGAAGTTTTCGGGAGGCGATAAGTGGTCTGGTCCAGATTGGCATGGAGTTGAACGGTAAGCCATCAGGAAAGTCTGGAAAGCGTCGGCTGTCGATTCTTCCCCCTTCGGTTTGGCGAGTCCTCGATTAAAGGTGTCCACAAAGCGTTCGGCTTGTCCATTACTTTGCGGATGGAACGGTGGAAGAACATTGTGTTTAGGTCGAGCTATAACATTTTGAACTGGAGGGTTCGTTTCGGCAATCAATTTCGCGCCAACCTAATACAACCGTCGTGACACACTCACAATCACAAACGACTGCCTAGTGACAGCGAGTTGCATCGTGATCCCAAAGTCACTGCATCGGCGTGTGCTCGCTTCGCTCCACAAGACTCATCCAGAAAAAAAAACAAAAATGAAGACACCAGCTCGCAGCTACGTCTTTCGGCCATCACTGGACGCGGACATTGAACGCCTCGTCAGGAACTGCACCATCTGCGCTATGGTCGCCAAGAACCCAGTCAAGGTCGAGCTTTACCCCTGGCCAAAAACCGACTGCACCTTATACGCGAGCACATGCCGTCTTCGCCGGACCACTCGACGGAAATTACTTCCTCGTCATCGTGCACGCATTCTCGAAATGGCCCGAAATCGTCCAGATGAACAACATCTCCACGTCCGCGACAATCGCATCATGAAGAAAAGTTGAAAATCCGGAGACGCTCATCAAAGACAACGGAACACAGTTTACATCGACTTCCTTCCTGACATTCTGCGGTTCCCGCGGTATCACACACGTCCGCTCACCACCGTTCCATCCGCAAAGTAATGGACAACCCGAACGCTTCGTGGACACCTTCAATCGAGGACTCGCCAAAACGAAGGGGGGGGGGGAATCGACAGCCGACGCTCTACAGACTTTCCTGATGGCTTACCGTTCAACTCCATGCCAATCTGGACCAGACCACTTATCGCCTGCCGAAAACTTCCTGGGACGCAAACTTCGCACCATGCTCGACTTGATGAATCCTTGTCCTGGAGACCACGTTGAACAACGCGACGTCAAGATGGAAGCAATGAACAACCGCCACAATGGTGCACGTCGAAGCCGCTTCGAAGTCGACGATGCCGTATATGCGAAGGACTATCGCAGACAGGAAACCATCTGGACCCCCGGCTTCATTGTACGGCTGGAAACGCTACTTACACCCTCCGCTGTGGAGATCTGCTGTGAAAACCACTTCCACTGTCAATCAGGTCCTGGACGTGTTCGACCTGCCACTGCTCAGCTCCCGACGACTCAACGCCAGATGACGCAGCAAAGCAGTCGACTCCGCCTCTTTGACGCTCCTCACGCCAACACCGGGCCCCAGACCGCCTCAACCTAACCCAACGAAGAAGACGTATTTATGACTTGAAAGGGGAGGTTTTGTAGGACTTTGATGGTCATGTGTTTGAGGTGATCTAGAGTTCCCAACTTCGATTGTCGTTGAACCTCGCCATAGTAATCAGTTGACAAACTAATTAGCCGAACACGAGGTTAGTGATACTCTTTATTGGCGAACGTTTCTGAGGCTTCGCCTTCGTTAGGGGCTGAAAGGATCAAACATCAGAACGAGGCCGTACTCCAAAACCAGCAAACCCTCTTGAAAGCCGGAATGTCACCTCTGCAAGTTCACTGAACGCTGGTGTTTTCAGTGATGACCGAATGCGTTAGACTTGTCAGTAGAGTGAGGCTCTCTGTCACGATACCATATCTCGGCTCATATAAAACACAATTTGAGATACGAAAGAAGTTCACTGGTTATAGTGGGGCAATCCTCTTTGTGTTTCATTTTTGGATTTTGGCGTGAACCCAAAACGCTCCAAGAGCTTTTCGTGCGGGAATCTCAGTTTCGAATTCAAGGGTTGTAGTTTCTACTTCATAATCGACACCGTCGTGCACTCGCATTTGATGACAGCCTAGAGGAGTAGATGCACGAGAACTCGATTTCCCCTGAAGATGCTCCTCGATTCGAACACGGCGTGGCCGTGCAGTTTCATCAGTGTATCCGTCTTCGTCACCGCGTTTCCTACATTTGATCTTGTATATGACACAAGATCTCATGCAGTCACGTCTGCCAGACGGCAAATTACGAAGTTAGGTGTTATGCAGAGGCGGTCATAAATACGGCTCCGGACCAACTGGTGATTCAGGTTCCTTGGTGGTATTTCTACGATCGTGACCGAATCTTCCAATTCTGCTCCTCAGACAGAGTCTGCTGACATCATCAAAGATGAACGGCATGCAAAACTGGATTTTGTTTTCAATATTGGTTCCCCGTTTCGCGTTTGATTTTGCTTCACCGCCGGATCTTCCCGAAGCATGACCGTTAGAAATTGCAATGGCGGTAGCTAAGTCAACTCACTCTTGTTTCTCTTCGCTTCCAGAACAGACTCTTGCTGTCGTCTTGAACATGTTGCCAATGATGGCCATCTTTGTCTGCGTAGGATGAGCAGCAAACAATGTACAAACAGTGTACAAGGATGTTGTTGTTACATGACTTTCGATGCCACTTTGTTCATAGGTTACGCCCGGAGATGTTGATCTGCATGTTTAAAAGTGAAAGCCAGTGCTGCGTTTGTGTTTCCCTCAACAGCTTTATGGGCTCTGATTGTTGGTTCATCATTTCGAAGAATCTGTCCATTTCATTTTGAGTGGAATAGATAATAGAACATAACCCCAATGTACCTGCAGTACAGAACCGACTCTAGGACAGGAGACTCTATTTTTGCCATGAATGCAATAGCAAGTACTGGTGCAAGATGTTGTCCCATGGCTAAACCTCTACATTGTGCAAAATAATTTCCAGACCATCTGAAAACTGTGCAGCTGAGACACTCGCTTAGTAGTGCCACAGCATTTGCAGTGGATAAACCATGCATATTTATGTTTCTGTGATGTTTAGTGAGAAGCTCAAATACTGCCTGCGTGGCTGAATTATTCGACACATTGATAAAGAGAGAATTAACGTCTTAGGATTCCATTACACATGTGTTGTCAAAGCGTGCATAACGAAGATGATCCAGAAACATGGTGGTGTTTTCGAGGTGTGCAGGAACGTATTTCAGAAGTTGTACCAGTATAAGGTTCAAAATGCTATCGGTAGCACCTTGTATACTGATGGATCGGTTGATGCCAAATCATCAGCGGATGTTTTATGCGTTTTGATAAGCAAATAGAGGACAGAGCAGACTGCATTCCCACCTTTAAAAGGCCAATGAGTGTTGAACGTAAGTTGGCTGATTTTGCGACTTTGACCCATTCTTTACTTAGCTTTCGGAATTGTGAAAGGAATCCTTGTGGCGAGGACCGACGATATAACATTCCATCTTTTAGATGTTGTTCAGTTATCGCCTTATCTAGTTCTTTCGGAATCACCACGAATTCTCTTCCTCTGTCGCTTATCGACTGTGTTTTTATCGAGTCCATATTCCCCTCATCCCACATTTCTGTGCGGCACTGAGCTTGGAGCGGTGGCCTACGTTACAAAAGCGACTCACTATGCTGAAGAGGTTTGTCGCAAACAAATGAAATGGGTTGTCAACATACCTTCACGTTTATGAAAGGTCCTGGGGAGAGGTGGAAAATGTACGGAGCCGTTTTTTGTTGGGCACCCCAATACGATCCAGTTTCGCCTTATGACGGAGTCGATCGTATTTCGAAGGAGAGTGTAGCCACCAATCACCGTTACTCTAGACATTTCTGTCACAAACTACTCAACAAGTATAGCGTCGTCATCATTGTAAAGTGGAACAGAGGTGGATTACGTTCGTGTGAAAGGTAGTTTGGTGATTTATAGAGTAGTGCTTCGAACTTTCTCCGTAGGACCGATTTAGCATTAGTGCGAATAGAATCAGAAACCGATTTTGACTCACTCACAATCCTCGTCCAAAGGCCAGCCTCCAAATATCGGGCACAAGTTCGTTTCTTCGCTACACATTCCGTCAGTTACGCGAACATTCGGTCTTGTTTGTTCCTGATCGTCATGCGTAAGATCTTTAGTTCGAGCCCCAATATTTTCTACCGTCCTCTGTGTGGCCGCATAATTCGTAGAGCTTCCGGTTTCTGATGAACGACGGAATGACTCGATGTTTCAAGCAGCGTCGAAGAAAGTGGATAGATTGTCGAGTGATCCAGAGTATTTGATCTGCCATTGATTTGGTGTGATCTACTCTAGAATGAATCTCACTTCTTGGGGTATATAAACCCCACCATGTTCATCGTATGCATAAAACCCACTTGTATTCACTCGCCTGTCTGCTGTTCTTGTTCTTCTAATAAACTATACCACTACGACTACCGGACAACCACAGCAATAGCAGATTCGCTAACAAACACCAATCTATCCGCTAGAGCGCGTTTATCCGACTGGATAAAGTGGATCGGATACGTGCCCAGTGCTAGGATAGGATATAGGACATGCAAATCTACTCGCTCCACTACTGGTTATCTTTTCCCGCTTGATTTCCACTTGATAACAACCAATGATCTACTCCATCTCCACTTCGTGCTGTCTCTCGCAAAGACACCGCACCCGCGCCAATAAACGAACACGTGAATTGATGAGTTATATTGGATAGCAGAGTGAATAATAATCAGTGGGAACAGGTATACACCCGCTGTGTTTTCTCTCCCACGGTTAAATATATTGGATATGGCTCCAGATATTCATTCCTTGATGCGAACGAGGTGCATTAAAGAAAGATAAACGAATTGCTGGTGGAAGAGACCAATAGATCTTTCTCGATTGGATGTCAGTCGGATAAAGATATGCTGCAATAGGCAGGAGTGGCAAGATTTGCTCCTCATGGGAAAAAAGAGTGGCATCTTCGCCACTTTGGGGACCCGAATGGAAGAATAAAGTTACTAAAGATATTGATTTTAATATTAAATATTAAAATTAATAATAATAATATTAATATTATAATAAATATTTAAAGAAATAATGATGAAAACAAACAACTAAGAATGAACTGGTACAACGTTTTATTTATTTTATGAAATAATTTCGAAAATTCGGGGACTCATTCTCAGAAGGGGGGACGGGCGTCTGCACTGCCTGCAGTGATAGAAGTGGATACACACAACCGCGGATAAAATTTTATCACGTAGCAAAATGTCCAAACCACGCCAACATATCCGTTACAACGTAATCACCCATTTGGGTAAAGTATATTGGATATGGGCCTTGTGTAAGCAAGAAACTAAAATGATGAACTTGAACTACCCATGAGCTGGGCTGATAGTTGTGGATAGCAGAATCTATTCGCATTTACTCGATGGAAATCTTCGAAATTTCTCATCAATAATGTTTCAATGCTCATGATGAAAGAAAGAGCCGAAAAATAAACGGAACTGGAAACTACGAAAATGGAGTGCAGGTAATTACATAAGGAGGAAGAGGGTGGAAATTTCCAACTGCTACCAGTATGAAAAGAACGTGCTACTCACAACCCAGTTGATGCTTACACGGATTATACGTAATCAGAGGAGCATGCTAGACAGATTTCTTGCGGCTTTCGTTCAATTTCCGCATATCTGTTCGACGTCGGCTCTCCTGGCTCTGGCGGCATCAATTAGAGATGAGTGAGGATTAGCAGATGACACGATTCATGCCATCGAATATTACATGATGTTGCTACTACACACCTATGCGATTGATTTAGTTACGCAGCTATTTTGGCACTTAGGGGAGAGGGGTTCGCCATTTCACAATTAAAAGAAGAAGAATTCTATACTATCAGGAAGCCACAGCGAAGCGCGGAGAAGCCTTATTTATAAGAATACTATGAATAGTTTTTCCAAGTGCTTTCCAAGCACTTATGTATAGGATATTCTGGTGAATTCCGCGGATTGCTAGGAAGCACTATACATGGTAACAAACTTACCCTTCGCTCACCCAACTGCGTGGTAGTCAACTTTGGCGCTCTGTTGGCATAATCTCTGGGAAGGCGTCCCTTCTGCAATGCACAGAAAATTCAAAAAAAAAAAACTAAATATGGATCGCGTTTTGTTCGCTGACTCCAGTACAATGTTTACTGATAATGTGAGAAAGAGGATGAGAGTGAAGAAGAAAACAGAAAAAATAATGCGAGAAAATATCGGACATCTGCGTGACTACGAGTGACTGAGAGAGTAAACATCGTCACTTCGGGCATTCCCCATGTTCTGCTAAATTATTTAGTGAAGACATATGCAAAACATCCTTACTACTGGAAACACCAATATTTTTCCTGAATTTTTTCATGGGAAAACTTCACCCAGCTCATCATGGATAGTTTGTCATGACATTGATCTAACAAATCTGGGACATTTCGACCGTCCGTAGTTTTCACAAGGTCGAAGTTCTCGTTTCATCCAAAAAAAACCTCAGCTCACCTTGTCTCGGATCAGCTCAACTTCCGGACACAGTTTCAAGAGGTAGTCGATGCAAGGCTGGTGGCCTCGTCTGCAAGGTCTGCTTAAATTGCGGAATACTAACACAACTTCACTCAAAAAGTTATGTCTTCACTTTCCCTTTCCCACTTTCCGTTACCCTTTCCCACTCATTATTACTGTTCTATACGTAGTAAGTTTTGCAAGCATAGACAATACGTACACGAACTCTGATGCATTCTCATCGCTAGAGACCAACCCACCTGTAAGCCAAGTGCAGAGGAGTTCGGCCTTCAGAATCTCTACACAAAGCCATGTCTTTCCGGAAAAGCAGCTGCTTCAGGGTCCGTTCGTCCTCAGCCAAAATAGCATCCCAGATGCCCAGGATCCTAGCCTAGATATTGGATGATTGATGAACCACGTAATACAGCTAAGCTTTCATTTTAATCCTTGATATTTTTGAAATAAATTAGAAATATTCATTAAGCAGGGGAAGACCAGGCAGAGGAAATGAAGATAAAATAGGAGCTACACTGCACAGCGAACACGCACAATTTGTTAGCGGAGATGGTACAGGCCGATTGCCCTACTCAGTAGCTTCCGCTTTCACCACAAAATTACGGATTCAGAGAGTTTTTCACACATGCGCGACTGAATGAGTAATGCGTTCTAAGTTGGACGGTTAGTCGTCGTTTTACAAGATATATTTTCACATCAACAGCAAAAATTTAACGAAAAAAAGGTACAACACGCAGATTCGGTTTTTATGGGCTCTGAAAATTTTGAAAAAAAACGTCTCCGCACATAACAGACAAAACCAGATTCTTTACCTACTATGGAGCATTTTTTTCTAGTCTGATGATATTTTAAAGACCTCATTTGGAAGATCAGTGTTACTGAGGTTGTAATTAGAGATTAAAACAGGTACAACATTGTATGTGTAGTGTTGTTCAAATTCGAATTTTCTCTAGATTAAGATAATTTCTACAGGGTGGTCCAAAATTACGGTGACTCACAAAGGGATCCATATCTAGCGTTAGAAAGCAGTTGGACAGTCATGTTTCTGAAGAGGTATTTTCCATTCACTCGTGAATAGAATCTACTTTCATGTTTTACAAATCCTCCTAATTCCGGCGGAAGAAGACCTGAAGAAATCGAAGTAGCCGATCTCATTGGCGCGGAGGTAGTCTCCTCACAGATCATCTCACGTTTGTAAAAGTGTTTTCACTAGAGGTTGAACAGTTTTATGGAAGCAGAATAAGGTTTTGTTCTTGAAAGAGTACCATACCAAGAAATCCACATGAATGAATGCTGAGAAAAGCAATTACAAAGAAGAGGACATCGCTTCCGGCGCAAAATCAGCGCAAAGACTTCTGTTAAGGCTATTCCCACTTCTTTTTCAGTGTTTAGGTGAGATAGTGCCGCTTGTTGTTATTCCCACACTTTCTGTCTTTAATCGCCTAGGACAATTTTCTTCGTTATATAGTCAGTCAGTGAGGGTGATCCGTTCTGATACACACACTCAAGGCGCAGTGAAATTTGGTGTATCCTCTCTGGTCTTAGATCTTATAACCACAGTAGGAAATCTTTCTCAACCATTTTGATGTTTTTTCTGTTCCCCACTCCAACTCTTTACCATACTGGTAACTGGCGCTTCTGCTAAATCTTACCCGTTAACATACCACATGCGCCTTGACTGTAGGACCATCGCAGTTGAGTGATGGTACTGCGGGTAACTGACGGCTAACACATTCCCAAAATTGGTGATGTAGGGCAATGTTTAGGAGCAAGCTTCACGGTTCAACAAACAAACAACAAAAGATGGTATACAAAACTCCAAAGGTCGAGATAAGTCGGATAACGCATGTTGTACTCCTGTCTCCGTAATTTTGGACCACCCTGTAGATAAGTGGTTGTATATGGTTCTACTGGTGCCAGGTTGATAATCGACATTCTTTTAATCTTGGCCTAACGCCTCGCCAAATAGCTTCTTCAGAGATCTGCAAGTGGAGTAGAGTTCGGATTTACGCTCTAGGCCATCATATAGGATGAATTTGAAAAGAGCAGTGCATAGGCTTTGACATTCAGAATTTTTCAAACATCTGAACAAACCAGAATTACGTAATTCATCTTCAATCAATATATGAATTCAACTCAATCCGAAACTCAGGGAGATATCATTTGAAATATAGTAAGGAAGCCCGAATTCATTAATCATCGTGAGAGGAGAACGAGCGACCAAATAAACGGAATCATCAAATGTAGACAGTACCTGCACTTGGGCCAGTCTGCCAAAAATATCCTCGTACTGCGGCATAGGTGGAGCAGCAGACAGATCCAGCTCGCCCTGCATGATCATCTGAGTAAGGACGGATTCCGGCAGAGACGAGAAAAGATGTTCCCACTCGTTTTCCATGCTACATGGGTCTGAACCGGGATAATGTATAGCTGCGGGGCATAATTTACTAAATAGCTAACTAAATATAAACTGCACGCAGTGGGATCATCACTACTCTAATTCCGAGAAAGTGGATTATATCCTAGACCTCCGCGGAATCATGTATAAGGATGGATACTGTATCGCGAGTACTGCGGTAAACATCCGGAGAGGTCCTTCAGCAAACACTAGTGCAGTGGAGGTGAAGTTACCCCACGTTGCTGAATATGGAAAATGTGGGAAAACGATCATTTTCCTCACAGCCTCATTTATGAAGATATTGCTTCATAAAAATGCACTGAGATACAAAGAGGTGCACCATTCAAACTTCGCAGAAGTCCTCGCTCCTCCTCTAAGTGCTGCCCTTCTTCTACCAAATGCTGCTGAAGTTTCTCAGTAGGCGGAGGCAGGAACTGAGGACAGGATTGGAGCAAGTAGGGAATGCCCAAATTCTGTGAGCTTCAAGCTCGATCTATTACGTTGTTGGGATAGTGTTCGTGCTAAACAATCATCAGAGCATGTATAGGGTGTCATAACTGGCGAAAATTAACGTGCGTATTCCATCTTGGAGGTCACAAGATTAATGGAGAGGAAAGAAAAAGAATAGCCTAAAATCTCAAACAATAAGGTATATGAAAAGTCTCGTCATCCAATATCTCAGAACAACCTTATTTAGGCATTATTGGAGTGTGCTTGCGGAGAAGTGGGCCGAAGGGGTTTGTGGAAGGGGGGTGGGGGTATTCTATGCCACTTATCTTAATCACACTTGTTTGGTATAACAACTCCATTTTGCAGAACAAGTTCAAGTGCACTGTAGTTACTTTACCTCACAGAGTAATGTGGAACCTTGCACTGCAAGGTTATGATTATGAGATGAATACGAATAGTGGATCGGTTTTGTATTTGGCTGGTGAAAAAAACTTTTGTACTTAATATAATTAATGCTTCTTTCTTCCCGACTTCTTTGGACAATGAAGCTTTCCTAATGGTTTTTCATGAAAACAATCCCCTCTTTCCACTTAGTAAAGGAGTTATCGAAAGCCGCATTTACGCATAATATGCTCTATCACATGGAGAAAAGATGGAATGCAGCACAGTCATCTCGCGATCTCAGCGAGATTTTCAAAGATGAACCAATCAGCAAGGAGAATTTGAAAGATTGTCCATATTCATAAGGTACGAGCTTCGCAGATGAAGAAGGAAGAGGTTGGCCAGAAAAATCGAACTCTAAACGCCAGGGATTTGGGACAGCCTGGAATTGAAGAAAGATTGACAACGGGAGAATGCTGTCTGAACTCTTCAACATGGACCATTCCACCAGTTCCTCGCAAAAGGCTCAGGAAAGCACGAAGATTGGCCAAATGGGTCAGCACGAACTCTCAGATAGGAAAAATGTCCAATTTCCATTTCAATTTTTTCTGTAGCAAAACGAGCAGGCTCCATTTCTGCGGAATCTCGTCTATCGAACCTCCTTCCCCGTCAAAATTTGATCGTCGAGCTCTTCCTTCTTCATCTGCAGGATACTACTTTCCTACTTGAACTACATAAATATTTTTTTGCCTTGGCTTTGCTGATTTTTCTTCAGCCAAAATTTTGTTAGGATCGCTGAATGAAATTGGTAGAGCATGAAGTGGTGTGGATACAATGCTCGATAGCGCCGCTACTGAACGAAAGAAGTGGATTATGAAAAAAACCATTCAAGAAGAGTTAATTTTCAACGAGAAAAGGAGTCGCGAAAAAACCGCATTAATTATGCACCAACCTAATAGCTTCCCTGCGGGCCTACACACGATAGGGCCTCTACAAAACATGGATGCAATTGTAAAAAAAGACCATTACACAGAAATAACATTGATATCCATGAAATGTGAGAATGAAATAATCTAACCTACGTAACTTCAGGGAGGAAACTTTTTAAGACATTCTGAGACGTAGTGGGAGAAAGCCATTTTAAACTATCATTCATGAATGATTACGAAACGAGGGTGGAGTGCTATTACTTACATTAACCATATTTAGGTACAAACTATGTGATAAATCTGTATTCAACCATTAATTATTTCCTAGACTGATGACTTTACTGCTACTATGTTATGTTCACTAATAAGAGCAATTTATACATAGTAGCTAAATGCACGCTTCCACGAAGGATTTTCCATGAAGAGCTGTCAATGTGGCATGTACTCAGAAGCTTCGTGGCATATGTGCCACCCCAATATTGGCACATGTGCCGGCCGACCTGAACGTGCGCATGTGCCAATACTGGGGCGGCACTTGCGCCATTACGGGCGCCTCTGCCTTGGCGACCCTAAAAATCCTGGACCGGCGTACTTATCGGGAATTTCTCGGTCATGCCTGTCCAATGTGGGGCCGAACCGATGCCATGAATACACTGCGCTTGGCGAAACTGCGGTTCAGTGACGACACCTACGCCAAGTACAATCATTTCCGCGTATTGGGGCACAATTGGTGCTAATCCTAGAACGTTCCCATGATTTGCGTGCATGTGAGGTGGTGTCGGTGACCCGAAGTTTCTGAGTACATCCTCAATGAAAAGAACGCGCTGACGTCGCGGTGCCGTAAACACGTGCATTTGAGCCGCATCAGCGATGCGACTGGCACTATCCTTCGTCATATTGACGCACGCAAGCCAAACGCTTGCATCTAGTATAACTTCCGCTATAGTTGTAAATGCGGTGATGAATGAATTGCAAGATAAGTACCAGCAGTAATCAACAGGAACGGCATCGCATGAATGCTACGAAGCGCGCAAGGAAGTCCAAAAGCATCACCGATCTCAAAACATAAACCCACACTTATTTTGACACCGCGCTCGTTCGAGGTCGATAAGTGATGGATTCTGACGGATATCCAACGGTGTAAAGCCTTCGTGATCTATAATCGGAATAAGTGAGTGTTTGCGCAGCTGAGCATCAGAGTCCACTCCGACGTCTACTTATGAGGTAAGTTGATACTCTGTGAAGTCTTGAGTTAATTCTCATCTAGAAAAATTTGCGGAAGAATTCAGAGAAATACAAAGTTCAGAGTTTTATACATGACGAAATAGAGTCTATTAGCGTAATTTCAGTAAAAAACTAGGTAAGAAAAAGTGATTAACGTTCGTTGTTACTTGGAGTGTGACCACACCCCTAGCCTTTTCGCTTCGGCTCTGAGTTTCAGAATCACCAGAGATCAGCTCATATTTCAACGACCTCACTATTTTTATCAATTCATTTATCCAGTGAATGGTGCCGAGGCACAACAGTACTCAAGGTGAGGGTAACAAGGGAGGAACTTCTTCTTGAACATATTCAGTTATTAAATTAATCGAGACTTCCCAACAAGAATTGTCTGCAAAAGCCTCCTCTAAGAAAAATAAATCTGACTCACCTGGCAAGTCATCCTTCGCACCCTTTTCTGACAGCATATAAAACATTGTCGGATCTCCATCAAGGTTACATCGAGCAGCTGCATAGTGCAGCGCTGTTCGTCCTTCCTCAAATTGAACCAACTGAACATTAAAGGGAGGTTGCTTTTCAATGGGATTCGTAGATAAAAGTTGAGATTATTAAATTGAGGGCCACAAGTCATTAAAAAAAACTGCCAGTCTCGTCTCAATCCCTATAGAGGTGAACAGAAAAAGAGGTAACTATTGCTGATGCACACGAGCAAAGAGGCGTAGCAATAACATTAATAATTATATTAATTATTTAATTAGAATTAAAAAAAGATCACGTAGAAGAAAAACATGGGGTAGGGAACAATTTAGGGAATGGGTGAAAGATTTTGGCTAGGATACAAGGTTGTAGAAGCAGGTAGAATTCCTACTACGCAGACAACTATTGAAAAATCACCTACAGGTTGATCGATTCTATGAATGTGCTAAAAAAAAGCTGAAACTCGCTGAAAAAATCTAAAACACAGAGAACATGGAAATTGTTCCTGAAAAATCACCTTCAAAGCAGCAAATGTTTCATATATTGCCTTAATTGCAAGTAGTGAACTTCTCAAAACAAGTAGTAATTAACAAAATTGAGCAGATTCTTGAGGATCACCCAGATGACAAGAAAAGGCTCAGATCAGGAACAGTCACAGATGCGCACGTGATCACTGTTTGGAACTGAGATCACACTATGAGCCAATTCACAATAAAAGTCTGCGAGAAAATCTCTTCAGAGACTTCATTCAAAGAAAAATTCACGACAACAAGTAGTTTCCGACTATATCTGGAGATCATACAAGATTGTTTTTCTAACAACTTTCTAACAACAACACGTACTCATAGACCACTCATTCATTCAACAATCAGCGATGGCTGATTTTGAATCAATACAAAGGTGATGTACCTTTGATAATAGGCTGCCCACCTGGTTGGACGTGGTACAAGGAATTTCACATTAATATACAAACGAATTATAGCAGAGTAGGGATAGGCTAACAATACATTAACCTGGTTGTCGAAAAATGTTTTACCAGAAAAACCTTCATTCGTATTGTTCCAACGAGATTTCCTGGTGGATATATTTAACTTCCGTATGGTGGTTGCACAAACCAAACATTAGGCATTTTGCTTCTCTTTTGCTTTTGTCTACTTTTGTTATATACCTAGATGTTTTGGACAAAATCGTCGTCTTCGCTGGCACTGAATCCACCGCTATCGCAAAGAGGTCCGCAGAAGTTTTAACAGTGGAAAGAAGAGTGGCAGCACTAATAATAATCTTATACAACTAAAATGCTACTATTGAATGGATTGAAGAAAACACAATGAGCTCAAAGATCACATAGACTCGAAATGCTTGGAACTAAAGGAAAGATGTCATAGAGATTATTATTTTTGCCAGTTTATGTATTCCGACAAAAGCCTTGTTTACTGCAGTAGGTACCGTACGGCAGTAACTAATTTAATAAACTTTCCGTAAATTTATCAGTATCATATTTTGTATCTACAAGTGAGCAGGTTAAGAAATCGTTGGTGAAAGTCTTAGAAATAGAAGCAAATCAGAGAAATCCCCATGAATTTTTTTTTGAAAAAAAAAGACTATTTGAATGAGATCAGAAGTGAATAAGTCGTGAATAAGGCAACGAAAAAGGGGAAAGTAGGAGGGAAGAGGCGAGGATTAGAGGAAGAAGGGCTCAACCTAAATTAGTGGTGAAGACTATTCTTCAGTGGATTTCTTGAGGTCTGAGCTACTGAACGGGGTTGGTCGGAGTTGGTTGATTTAATAATTCTGTCAGCTAGCATATTTTTCGACGGCTTTTGTCAAAATTCAAGGATTTTTCGCACCCAGCAAGTTGCCATACAAACTCTTCTCACACCCCCTCCCACGCCCTCCACCCCAGCTCCTTATTCCTCGCATTATTTAGAACAAGATACCAATGTGCCTTGCATGGTTAGTTTTAAAGGCGATGATAGTTTGATACTCATACACGCTGTTTGAATTTCTCTCCTATCTAACCAGACACTTTCTTACATTCTTTTCTCTCTGATATCTCTTCAACTATCCTTCCCAACGGAATGGACCACAATATGAAGACCATAGCATCAAGATAAAATACTTTGTGTCACTGAGGTCATAATTACAAAGAATGCTGATGATTTGGTGACGTCAGCCAATATGGACACAACTTACATTGTCTCTCATGTTCAAATCAGCACTGCGGTTCTTCAGAAGAATTGAAAGAATTGCTGGGTTGTCGCTCAAAACCGCTAGGTGTAATGTAGAGCATCCAGTCAGTGGGTGGCATACCTTAAACTATATTACATATTTATGTCTAAAATGTACTAGTACCCAAAGATTGAATAGGTCCCACCCTCACGTTCCGTGCAGTTAACTCCTTCGTGACAGCCTCTGCATCCCCACTGCAAACAGCTGCAAGGAGCGATCGTCCTGATGTCCCAATACGTTTCCGACGAACGTGGGTCTGAAGTCATGATGGGATCCAAAGACTTAACATAAACATATTGATATATTAGGAAAAAAGTCACCCTTTTTGAGGAGAGGCTGTGTTCTTCTATGCAGCTCATTAAAACGCTTTCTACAACGATTCTTTAAACATCAAAGCGCTTTTTTGTTATTGTCCTAGAAGGTCCGATAATAAAATGGAATCCTCTCAGAAAAAACAGCAGTCTTAGGTCAGCAGAATATGAAGAAATGGTGCATCTAAACGCATTGATTACACCTTACCGGAAACAACACATTAGAGGTTACTACGACATCAAATTTATCAGGTCGTAGAAACAAATGTTTTCAGGGGGTGTACTTCGGATTCCTCTTGTTCCAAAACGAAAACGAGTGGAGTTTCTGTTAGTATCAAGATAACAGGTCCTCCAGTTTTCTCCATTTTTAGCTGAGATTCTCTGGGCGTTTTTTCCTTGAATCACCTGGTTTGTTGTTTTTTTTTGTATTCTAACACTTTTAGGAAGTTTCGCACCCTTTTAGGAGTGGGAGATAAATAAATGCTTCTCAAGCAATTTAGTAACTACGAGTCACATCATAGTCAATTAATCAGAGCTCATAGCATGGTACCTAATTGCTTATTCGTACTCTCATAATGTTCATAATGACATTGAAACCTTAAAGAAATCTTACTCTCTTGCAAGTTCTTTACAAGAAATATGATAGCTGCACAATAAAAACTCTAGGTAAGAATATTTTGATTTTTTTAAACAAAAGGCAAAAAGGTTCAAATAACCTGGGCTCGAAATTTCAAGGAAAAACGCCACAGAGCCAGAAAAATGTTTGTGAAGAGTCGACCTTAGCAATCCAAAATTTTAGGTAAGTACTAAATCATCGAAGAATATAAATATCTGAGTTCTATCCAAAACGGAAATATCAAGCCTAGTCGGGATTAACGCATTTTACTTTCTTTACCTCAATTTTAATATAACAAAATAATGAAAAACATCTCTGAAAGTGGAAAAGAAAGAAAAATTTGAATGCTACCTCTGAGCAGGAAAAATTAATGATCTGACGATTACTTTTACCAGCATCATCCCTTTTTAATATAGTCAGGAACGAATAATGCATTAGATAGCTATCGACTTATTCGAAATCCGAAAATTTGATTTCGAATGAGCGTATAGTTCAGATGTTTGGAAAAGAAGGAGCAACATGTTCCTCCAAAAATGATAAGAGGGCGTTCTTATCTATCTCTTTTTTGAACACTTGAATTCTTCGAATCTAGTCCTGAATGAAAAATTAAATAAGCCAAGTTATTCGATTTCAAGTATACTTTTCAAAACTTCTGAAGGAACTCCATGTCCTTACATTCATTACTTCTGGACCAGGGAGATTCGGCGGCGTCTGTGCTGGTGTTGGAATGCTCCGATGGCTCAACGGTGAAACAGCTGTACCGCGTAAGAACAGCTTGGTGCGCATTTTTCTGAAAGGTAGAAGGTCAGAGAAGGGAGAAGACAACGAAATTTCAACTCTTGAAGTCCAGAATGTTTCCGGAAATTTCTAGGGAATTCTCGAGAGAACGCGCACTATACGAATTGACTCATCCGGAAACGAATAATAAATAGCGCAAGCATAAAATCAATGCCGAAGCACCGGTAGCGGATAATCCTCACATCTCCCCGTCGAAACCGGAGGGGCGTATCGTGGCAACCGGAACAAAGACAGTATACCCGCGCAATTACCAATGCTTCATCTGTCATTGGACGAATACAATACTCTCGGGAGGAGGGGATGAGCGAGAAAATCATATATTCAGCAGTTTTTATTTCACTTTTCTTCTCCCAATGCTACGGACCACGACTCACACTCTGAGATAGACACCGGAACCTCACATTTTTCACAACTTCTCACATGAATAGTCGTGGCTTGCGGATCAAAATAAACTAAAGAAACCGAATATGTGAGTAGCAGATGCAGTTGCAGGTGGAGGAGTAGGGTCATCTCCTTAATTTTATTGTTATTCCCAGATATTTACTTCTATGTAGCACTAATTTTTGCACGACCTCGTTTTCGAAATTTTACCCATTTGTGGGCGATTGGTGGAGATTGTTTCATTTCTCTGATACCTCCACTTCCTCCTCTTCACCTCTAGGACTTAGGTCCTAGTCAGCGACCAACAACCATTTAAACAGAATTTCTCCAATCCTGAAAGCACTATTTCGGCGCCCTATAAGCAGTACTACAACGATGAAACCTGTCTATACCTCAAAAATCACATGTGAATATTTCCTGTCTGAGATTCCTTAGGCTTAGGTTACCCGAATTCCTAGTACTCTAGGAAACCTCCCTCTTGACTCCTTCTTAGTCTCAGGAATATAATCCTAGCATAATCTCTTCATTTATTCAGATACGTCGTCATCACTAATCAGATAATCATTTTTTTTGTGGCACAAGAAGAAGAACTTTATCTGACCTACACACAATTTACTGCGCTGGACTCCGTAATAACTGAAAAAGGATATTCTTATCTTACATTTAATGGAACACTACACAGCCATGGCCGATACACTATGGGTAGCGTATAGTTGCATAAATAAACAAATGCTAACATGAAATTTGTAACAGATGAGCGTGATGGATAGGACTCGCGGTGGAAATCCGACGTCTATCTCTTGTCAGGAAAAAAGTTCTGCTTGTGCTGTGGTAAACATGCTGTGTTATTCATATGCATCGCCTGGCGCGGTTAAAGTCATGTCAGCCATATTATGTGCGCATTTCAAAATGGCAGCAGTGTTGGCATTTCTGATATCAAACCTTGTTGAAGTCGTGCTCATCTCACGCACGCACCATTCATATGCATCTCATGCACATACAATGCGTAAATAAGGATTGCCCTGAGCATTGAGATCAAGGGAGTTCGGCTGGGCTTGATATTTGAATATTCGGCGAGGAAGATTGTGCAGAATTTGAAACAGCTACCTCGAATCTCTTGCTTTCTTTCCCTTTCAAAGGTAGAGATTTTCCAATACAGAGTAGCTGAAAAGTAATGGTGCGTATTGTTAACAATTTTTTTCTCTTATTAGCCAGAATTGTTCTGTGCCTGCAACTGTTTCCGAAACACAACTTCATGATTCATCAGTTTTACAGGAAGTTTCCCAAGTGATGTTCCCTGGCTTTGATACAGACCTTCATCTTCGCAAAACCCACGGTGCCTTGTAGGTAGTCCCCATTAAAATCTGACTATGTTGTTCGACTTCGAGTCATTCATATCCTGAGTCCGTAACGTTCTTGTTCTTCAGTTTCTCATTCACCACCCCACGAATAGAGAGATTCATTGGATCCAAATATAGACTGCAAGAGAGACATTAAGTCTTGTTAGGGAATCCGAGGACCATCAACTTCAGACATGCGATGGTGGTTTCGGTTGGAGCCGAACCTGCTCAAGAGCCATTTTGGGGCTCATTCGTTTCCAAAGAGGAGTGTTTTTCTCGGGATGGACAGAACATAGACTTTACAGTACTTAAAGTATTTGTACATGGAAACCGGAGGTGTCTTCACGATTGCGAGCACACCCCTCCAAATCATCGTAGCTCTCGTTAACGACAACGTCGTGCCATCTTTGCTAACAATTCTAATGACAGACTGGTGGTCACTTTGAAGATTGCGGACAACTTTAATGATGAAGACTTTTTCACAAGCCCACGGCACATCCTCGCGTGGGGCACCGGGAAGGTTTGCAACAATTTTTTTCCATTTGTGAGCTTTGACGCATAGCTTTTTTTTTTTCTTCAGAGCAGATAGCTACATTGTTTCAGCCCTCTGATGACAGTAAGCTGACTAGTCGAGCGAGTAAATGTAGGACTTACTGCCATTATATTCAGGCTGATTCAGGCTGACCCCACCATTTCGGCCAATCCTCTTCTTCATAATCCCACGAATTCTTCTTGTGTTCACTCACCGGCGAGAACCTGGCAATATTTTAGCTCTACTGCTTCCTACCCAACTTCATCGTTTGGTAATCTTCCGAACTGTTCTCGAAAGAGATATCTGTTTTTTTATAATGATAAGATGGACTCTCCAGATCGCAGTGGATCACTCTCCAAATTCCGTATCCCCGTATCTGGGTGCCGGCGCACCCTTATCACTGTAGTGGACCCGTATTCCCCACTTCTGGGCGCCGGCACACCCTTATCACAGCGGTGGACCCGTCTCCCCCACTTCTGGGCGCCGGCGCAGCCTTATCACAGCAGTGGACCCGACTCCCCCAATTCTGGGCGCCGGCGCACCCTCGTCGCAACAGAGGACCCGCAATGAGTCTGCCAACAACATCGAGGTATGATTGGAATAGGATAACCGCCCTATTATCCTTTCAAAACAGGATGAACGAATTTCGTGACACACAGACAGACAGACAGACAGACACACACACACACACACTTACACACACACACACACACACACACACACACACACACAGACTAAGCCCGTTATTATAAGTCATGATATATATATATATATATATATATATATATATATATATATTCTTCACTGCTGTGTTTTTTTTTCGACACGGACCCTATACACTATTGCAGTGGGTCCTTCGTTAGCTTTAGTTTCTTTTTCAAGCTTAAGGCCACCCTTCCCTTACTCACGAGAACAAGGGAAAGCTTTAAATCTTCAATCTAGCTTCTGTATGAGGGTAGAGGATGAAAAGAAAACTAGGTTATTGCCTTTTTTTCTTCCAGGTAAGTGATTGTTGTTTTCTTGGTTCCAGTAGCAATTTGTTGTGCAATTTGTTCTTCGGATTTTGTCACATCCGTGGCTGCAAAGGGAAAGCATTGAATTTTGTCCTTTCTCTTTTTTTACTCACACACTATTGTAGGCTTAGTTTGCTCGTCAGAGATTCATGAAACGTTAACCAAATAGACTAAAGATGGTAGAACGTGAGAGTACATACCCAAGTAAAACCAGGCTACCAAATCAGCTTTGACGTCCTGTATGCCATGACGTTGCATGCTCTATAAGATAAGCAGTCACGCTAATCTCTGCTGGACTACTCTGTTTCGCTTGGTTTTGCGCTCATGAATCGGAAACATACAAAATCGGTGTAGTAGTCCATTGTTTTTCGAGCCCTTGCTTATTCATTGAATATAAAAGTCTTTTAACATTGAATTGTGAAAAATGTCAGGAACTCCAAGAGACTTCGTAGATGATCAGACAGAATGAAGTCATGCTTATTATTAGCTCTAGTTTATCCTGTTCAGATACCATTATTTAGACCGTCTCATTCCCTTCTACCTCCACATTATCCACCATCAGATGAGAAAAAAGATTTTTTCAAAGTCACTGATATGTAATAATGATTTTGACCTGTTGTTTTTACTTATTGTGGGGAATTTCGTATACATCATTGTTTCCGGCCGTCCATGCGGATTGTTATTCTCTATGGATGTCGACAACGATTGCTGAGGCAAGACTCTGCCTCAGGCCGGTTTACATTCTGTTTGCGAGACGATAGATGAGCATTTGTGCATATGGCGTGCCTTTCTCCCCACCTTCTCCATTTTCTGAGCACTTTCCTGCGCTGTTTTTCTCACTGTGGTTTTCGTTGTTTGTCAGGGAAGGAGGTTGTGCTGCCTTCGGGGTCATTTACCTAATAACCTGTAGTTCGTATAGGGAGCAGTATATTGAGGAAACTGGGTGCCCATTGTTTGTCGGGATTAAAGAACATTTATAGGAACTCAATAAATACAAAATTCCCAATCCACTAGGAACCCACCGGATAATACGTCGCAACAATGCTGTTTGAGGTAAAAGTCACGATTTTGTTGTGGTAACCCGTAATTCTGGCTCGCAAAACGTTGAAAACCATTTTAGATTAACCCAAAAACCCAAAAATGAATAGTGCATTGCAATAATAAAGGAACTCGCCCTGTATCAGATTCTATACTGATTTTGATCGACGTTGGCGGGTCCGTAAGCCACTGGAAGGCCACGACCGGCTAAAACTTCGTTTTCCTGGTTTTCACTGGGTTCGTAATCCATGGCTACGCCCTGGATGAAAACAATAGAAAAATTCCTGAGAAACCCCTTCAACTCACGGTTTCCATCGACCAATTTGGTACGGCGTTTGCGGGGTCCATGCTTTCAAATAATACTATACCGTGCGCCTCACATACTGTTCATTGTGGTGTCATAGAACAAAATTCATATTGCAGGGACCGCTAGTCTGGTTGATGAGTTGTGGATGGTTTCAAGAAATGATCGTCACGCTGCATTTCTCTGGGCGTCCATCGCTGTTCAGGCACTATTCCACTTGTTCTGCCCCAAAATCTCCAAATCAAAAACTCCACTGAAACTTCGTCTAGGGGGACGGTTGTTTGGCACGTTGATCATGGACATCACACTCATTTTGTGCCGTAACCCCATTTGAGTAGGGTTATGATAGGGCTAGGGTAAGTGTTTATATCATGTATCATTCCACAGAATATCTCGATTTTTGTCTAAAGAGGGTTAATTGATATTGAATTCGTGCGACTCTATTTGTAACATCCATGGAGAGTTCCAGGTCGCTGGCGCGCAATGGCCCTACGCTCCTCGCCCGCGTACGTCAGGGTTCGCCCCCTCCGCCGAAATTGCATAAATAGCCGGCGCGCGCGTACTCACTAAGCCATTCATCGAATTTGAACCACGGGAGCGGTAGCGTCCGAAAGCAAGAGATACATGACGGAACAGCACATGTGTCGATCAGCAACACCAACGATCCACATGGTACGACAAGGACAGGACCTGCGCTACAGAGAGGTAACCCGGCGTTCCTGGCTGCGCGAGGAGGCATGGAGCACACGCTGCTATTGCCTCCTGCTGAGCACGGCTCATACAACAGGGAGTTTGTGTTTTGCCATCTACCCCTAGTGATGGGTCGGTTGTGTTCCCCCTTAGTCTTCCTTGTCTTTTATATTGTATTGTATTCGTGTATATTCGTAACGGGCTATGAATATGGGCACTGTTAATGTTCGCGTTGTGTAGCAAGAGTACAGACGGATGCCACGAAGGTAGTGGCCACAATATCCAGCATAGTTACCATCTTATATAAGTGTTAAACAGTACGGATCCTATTGGCAGATGAGGTGGCAGATCATCCGCATCATCACATGTGTCGTTTGCTGTCCGTTGTGCTTAGCCTATAGGAACAAGTTGCGTCACATGCGTCGTAGTGATATGTCTGGTAGTCTAGGGGCCTCCATGGCAGTTCTGCTTAAGTGTGTGGCAGGTCGATCCTTGCATTCAAACACAAGCCAGAAAGGGACTATTGGCTCGAAATGGTTACGACCCCGTATGTTGCCGTTTCCTCGTCGACCGGCCGCGCCGATGCGACAGTTCTCTTAACCACTGGAAGGGCGGAACGGCTGCCTGACAAGAGGTACGCTGCTGGCTCGTGATTGGTCGACTCATGTGTGCGTTGCGACTGCAGCCTTCTAGGGTACGAGCAGTTTTGCGTGGATATGGACAACTTTTCTAAGCATGAATGTGACAGATGAGTGTTTTCGGAACCCACAAACTGTGAGAAGGTGGCGACCGATGTCATTTAGTGCGTGAATTTGAAGAAACAACCTGAACTTGAAAAGCGTACGCGTGCGGAGCGGTTGCGTCGCGGTGTACGTCTTGACCGCCACCCGGGCGGAACTTGGAAACCACGACAGATATGCTGATCACAAATATCATACTCATTTAGTGCCGCAACCCCATCTGGGTAAGGTTACGGCACGGTTAGGGCAAGCACTGCCAATAGGAAAACCTCAAATTGCTTTTTGCTTGCAAAATCAATGTGATATTCGAGATAAGCATCTCAAATAACCCCCGTAGACAAACGACGTAGACCTAGACAAAAACTCAGGTGATTCGGTGAGATACTTTACTTACCCTAACCCTATCCAAATGGGGTTACGGCACAAAACGAGTATGATATATGTGATCAGCATGTCAGATATCCCCCCCCCCCCCGACGAAGTTTCAGAGAAATTTTTGACTTTGAGGTTTTGGTACAGAACAAGGGGAACAGTGCCTTTTTATCCTATATCTAGCGATAGAGCTGATAGTGAGCTCTCAAACCTAAGACACGTGTTACACAGATGATTTGGAGCCCGGAGAACAAAAAACCTAAATGGGTAAGATTTTGACCAGACCTTGCCTTTAAGGGGGGCATTTTTATCATTTGGTGGTCCGTTATTAAATCGGCATTGCGGCTGTGAAGGCAAGCATCACGATTGTCCCTTATTCCGGTGCTGTTCTGGTCTTATCCGGCATGTTGGATTAGGTCCTGTAGATGTAATGAAGTGTTTAAGAGGTAAATCACACGTTCTTGATTTTTCCAGGATGTGACGAAGGCGACTACGCCGAAACTTAAGCTGTTCAATGAAGGACCAAATCTTGGCCTGCGATCAAAATAGACCACAACACACCGATTCTCTGAGGCCTCCTCAAATATCTGCCCAAGTGAAACTGACTAAACCAATTGCAATGCCAAATGAACCGTGGTCAGAGCCGACAGAAGCAAGTAATACATGTCTCATAGTGAATCGGAAACTTCTAAACCTAGCACTCGCAGCTTCCTAATTCAGAAACAGACACAAAGAACAAGAAGAAGTTTCCAGTTATGCCCTTCCGTTAAGAGTGTGAATTCGGATAGCTCGCTTGTCACCTCATTGGAATTTCCTCGAAGAATACAACTGTTCGACCTTTAGACTGATGAACTGTATACAAACTCTCCTGCAACAGAAATACCAACATTCAAACAAAGGAAAAATTTAAAAATTTGCACGCTCTGTAACAACAGCGACGCGGATACCCTTACAGATACACAGCGCAAATAAATCGCTGGGATGGAGAATAGATATTTACCAAGATATGAGAAAAAAAGAAAACAAAGAATTAAAAGTGAAGATGTGAAATGAGAAAAAAACCCAGAGCAACATGTCAGCAAATGCAGAATCGAAAAACGACACTAATCCGACTAAATCTTCTAAAAAATGAGGATGAAAAAGTCGAGCGTTGGATGATGAGATCAGGAGGGAATAAACTCAATCGGAATCTGCATCATCGCTAACAATACCACGCAAATTTTTGAACATGTTCTGGGTTTCCTGCTTCATGTGCTCTCTCTCCTCGACCACTTCCTCATCTTCATCAGAGCTTTCCTCGAATATTATCCCTCTACGACGTCGGCTCGCTAATGCAGCAGAGCGTTGCCCTCGAGTGACTCTACCGTCTGCAAGCGAATTTTCACGGAAGGTAAAGTCAAAAAAAACTTGTGAATAAATTTATGCAGAGGAGTTTAGACTATCGAAGTTCTATGTATGGTCTAGGTGCGGGGACAGCACTCTTCTCAAATTTCTTGTGGAGATTTGTGCAATGGAAATTCATTGTGGAGATTTCACTAGTGGAAACAAGTGAACATATCAACATGGAAAGATGAAATGGAGGGTGGCTTCATTCTCTTTTTCATGAGGAGACTCTGCAAGTAGTGCGATTGTGGTTTAGAATACGCTAGACAACGATTCCAGCTGATTCCAAGTTGTTTCGCAGTATCGTCGCAAGGTTGGTTCTATTGTTGGGTCTTGTGTTGGGTAAAATAGTTAACCTTCAATAGTTTTGAAACGGGGGGGGGGGGGGCAGTGGTAGGAGGCGCACTGATTGCCGCGTACACGAATCGATGATCACGCCCCTGGTCAGGGAAGACATCCATCCCCGGGGTGGGTAAATTGATACCAGAGGAATCTGGAAGGATGAAGCACTGAGCTGATTCACCGGATGCTCCCCGCAAGTCACTGTGTCAGGCACATATGCATTCAATGTCTCTACGACGTTCAGATGAAGTCAGATGCGTAGGGCATCCCACAGACAAGATTGTAACGCAGACCACTTCATCTTTTATGCTTTAATATCGAAGCATTGAAGCTGCACATCCTAGTCAAGTTAATTAGCGCTGCGTGCTGTTTTGCACACCATCACTTATTGAATATATCATTGCTGAGCTTCAATATCTTATCGCTTTTCAACCATATAAGTACGCTTGATTCCAGTTGGTCATCTTAACCTCCTGCATTTCTCCTGCACGTACATCTTTCCTTAAGTAGAATTTTGATGGGAACTCACGTGATTCTCCTCCTATTTCTATAATACTGTTTTTGGACAACTCTCTAAGTTCATCTTCTTGTTCTTTTCGCAGCTTGAAAGCCTTGCACGATTCCATGGTGAATGGAGCTGAAACAGGGAACGAAAACGCAACATCAATCCTCACTGACCAATACATGAAATTATTTTGGAACTCACGGGTCAATCCTCGCCTTTCCATCTCGCTTTCCAATGCTTTAACTCTAAGGCGATCAGAATCCGCAATGTCTTCGAACAATTTCTTGTAAGGAATTCTGAAGTTTAATTGGAGACTGAACAAACAACAAAAAAAGTCTGTAATCGTACAACGCACCGAAACCCAGCCAAGACCACCATCTTCTTCAGCTTCGACAAACGGATGGATGCAGCACTCTGAAGGCAACGGTGTTATTGGGACTGCGTTACTATCATAATAACTAAGCAATTGGTGGACGTTATACAGTGAGAACATGGTGAATATGCTCAATTCTTGTCACTAGAAAAAAAGTAAAACATTGGTATCTCCTCCGCGTCAACTGCTAGTTTCACAGATTTATAGACTAACAAATAGAGCAGAAAAGGCAGTACCTGTGCTGGCACTTCATCGCTCTTCCGTGGACGACCTTTTTTCGGATGTGACTTCTATAACCCACGATGGATTTTCATATTAAAAAGCAGACTCGAAAATGAGAAATAGATTTCACCTTTTTAGAAGATTCTTCGTCAGATGAATCATCAGAACCTGCTTTCGCTTCATCATTTTTGATCTGAACAGACTATTTTGTGAAAGATTTTAGAGATACCTCACTAAAATATAACTGGACAATGCGTAATGAAAGGATAAAACAGAAGAACTAGAAAAAGAACCTATACCTTGCGCGATCGCTTTCGGATGGAGGATTTCCCCTTCCTACTCTCTTCCTCTTTCTTAGATTTCTAAACAATCAGAGAGTCCGTGGAACGAAGAAATAGTTCTAAAAGCTAAATGTTCTCAAACGTGCTCACGAACTTCTTTTTCTTTGATACTGGATAGCAACACATCTGAGTCAGAAGAGCTGCTCTGCTTTTTATCATCTTCTGCATCTGACCCATCAGAATGTTCCGATGTCTGCGCGGATTCCTTCTGAAAGAGTATATATAATTGCATGGCCCAAGATCATAGGCTCCATTCTTGTCGGAGTGAAAGAGTCTGCTCAAGTAGCAAAATTAGCTCATGAAAGCGAGCAGACACATCACCAAATCGCCGAGTTATGACGCCACTATACTTCACTCGCAGTATAGCCCTCTGCGTCGTCGTCGCTAACGAGATCGATTACGACGCCTCGTAACTAAACTATTATTTATCTGGGGTACACGCCAAATTCGATGTTGCTTGGGCAATGGCAACGGGAAGGGTGAAAGGGTATGAAGTTTTGCAGTCCTCAGGAGCTATGTAGATGACCTCTGCGATGGGCCAGTTGGAACGATTGAACAATCCCAGAGCTGAGGCACCGCCCTTTGTCCGTGCAAAAGCTCCTTATCCCAGCTACACTACTGTGTTAGCGTTACGCGTGGAATTATAAAACAAGGAAGCATCTACTGAAATGTTTAAATGAAGGCACACCGTAGTATCCTTTTATGTATCATTTCTATAAAATTTTGATGGACAAAAATCGGCACTACAAAACTGCCAAAGCTATCTGTTCAGAAAGACTGTCTTCGTTGAGTGAACAAAGAAAGAAAATTTGAGATTTATGCAGGATTTCCCTTCCTACCGGAAGGACTTAGCGACATAGTTCAAAACAACACCATCTATGGATCAGTCTTACACGCTTCAATAAAAGCAGTGAAGTTACAATGTAAAATTTACTCGAAATGTACAACAGATTATTGGTTATCCAAACTAAAGAACGATGAGACAACGAACCTTGCTTGTTATGCTCTTCTTTTTCTTCTTTCCAGTCGTGGCTTTCTTCGTTACCTATACGCAAACACTTTACATAGCGGAATGATTAACGCACAAAAAACAACTTGCTTCACCTTCTCAGATTCATCAACGCCTGAATCCGATGTAGAAACGACAGCTTCCTTTTTGGCTTCCTCTGAAGCGTGGTCTGATTCTGCTGTTGTCTTCTTTTTCTCCTATACATGAATCACATGGTTTTCATCATTGAGAGAAGAAATTTCGATAGCGATAGTAACCTTCCTCTTTTTGGCCTTCTTCGCATCTGAGTCGGAGGAATCTGGGCTATCTGACTCTTCCTTGTCATCTTTGTCTGAATCCGAAGTTTGCTCGTTATGCTGAACTAGCATCAATGCCACTGCTTCTAGCACATTTTAATATTTAACTAAAAAGCTATAAAGGAAATTTACACACTTGTGAAACAAGCTAACCTCAACTGGTTTCATCTCGTTCGTTTTCTTCTTCTCTTGACCTTCAGCATTCTCGCTCATCTATGAAGAACATGTTTACTTCAAACGAAAAAGGTAGCTTTTTTTTCAAAATTTGGCATAGACGAAGTCTTATTCTGCGGTTACCGCACGCATATGAATGTATCAAGTTGAAGTCAAATAATACTCAATCTGAAGCCAGTGCCTTGAAATAATCTTCAGACAGCGCTGACCGGTTTTTGTTTGACATCCTCGGCATTCGCATCATTCGTTATTGAAGAAGAAGTTGGTCGTCCTCCTTCATCATCGTCGTCTGATTCGGATACTATCTTCTTCTTCTGGAATAACATGAGTGAAATGTGTAACCACTTCTGCTATACGCTATGCTCGTGAAGTACGGCGCCCTGAGTCGCCTTCGTTTAGGTGACATCCAATTTGAAATGCACAGAATATCGATGGGAAGTTCCGCAGCGACGCCAATGATGTTCAACCCAAAATCGATAAAGACTGGAAACGATGTAGCTTGCGACGAAAACACAGGGTGCTTTACTCCACATGAAGTATAGCAACAACCTACTTGAATTGATAGGGATTTTACCAAAAATAAACGACAATTTTGAGAAGAAAAACAGAAATCTTTTGGCTTCGTTTTCTTCTTTGGATGCTTGTTTACTATTCCCGTATGAAAAACACTGATGAATCTCTATTATCAAAAAAGCCACCTTCTTCCCTCGTGCCTTCTCCTTCTCTGAGCCTGAGCTCTTAGACTCATATGTAGAGGGCTTCTCGGCATCAGCTTCTGAATTCTCATCCGAAGCAGGTGTTGCACTCAACCTCTGAAATACAAGGTAATTGTTGAAGAGTATCAATACAGTTTATATGCGTTCAAAAAATACGTTGGTAATCACTGTAACTCGCCCATAAACATCTAAACTTGACTTTCGCTTTTATGTTTCTCTACGTCCATTTTTTTCTTCACCTATTCGAACTCTCCATTACATACAGGGAGCGTCAATCACGATCACTATTCCTGCGCCGCAGTACCCACGCGGCGCTGGCGAGGCTGCAATCGAAATCCACAGCATCCAGCAACGCCACGTGGGTGGTGCCACACTCCAGGCCGCGGGAGTGGTGATCGGGATTGACTTTCTCTGTAATACCAGTAAGTAGATGCTCGACTAAATCGACTCACCTCATTCACTCTGGGAGTTTCGATGTCCGAGTTTACAGAAGCTGGATCAGTCTCTTCCACTGTTCTTGAATCCGATCGCGAATGCTTGCTTTTATGTGACTGTTCGTGTTTCTAAAGGATTCAATGTCAATAAATACGTTGCAGTTCTCCTGAGTTAATAAATTAATAGCTTTCTTTCTTGAAAGTAAAGGTAGCTGGATAAAAATATAGAAACATAAAACACAAGAAGAGAAAGAAGAACACGTATTACCTCTTCAATGGTTGATTCAGTTGCTTCCATCTCGTTTTCTTTTTCCTAAACAAAAAGATAGGAATGAAGACTTGTACTACTCGAGCAACTGCGAAACTTCTTCTATGTACACCATATCTTCTCAGGTTTTGTTTCATCAAAAAGTTACTCTCTAAATTAGCTTAGCATGACCAAATGGGGTGGTAAATACGCATAGTTCTGTATGCTGAGCACTGCGAATTCCCGCAATGATCACACATTCACACGTTATCTCCAACACGCAGATCATTGATTTACATGTTAAACGTAGCTAAAAGGAACGTTCGACTACGATATGCAGACTAGAGGTAGCGATATGGAGTGATGGCAAGCGTTGCGGACACCCGTATGGGTCGACATGTAGGACCACATACACGTACAGGAAGCTCCAAATATACGCAGTCAAGAGGGGCGTGGCCACGACGCGGCTTTGGGCAGAGGCACAGGCGCTCTGCATGCTGCCACCGGTTGCCTGCAGAGTCAGAGAAGCCAGGGGCAGCATAGAGAGCGCCTGTGTCTGATTAAGGAGCCGCGCCATGGCCACGCCCTTCTTGACTGTGGACATCTGGAGCTTTCTGTATATGTAGTGCATTTCACCGGAGATGATAGTGAAGTTGGGTTCAGAGAAAAGAGAAAACCCAAAAGGATGCTGCGATTGGAAGTAGTGACGAGAAAGACAGGCAATACGCAGGAGCCCTCAATCATCGTCATGTTTGAAACAGTTTATAAACATGACCTCAGCTCTTTTTGAACTTTGAAGTGATTTGATGACTTCGTAAAAGAATCAGTCTACCAGATAGGAGTAGTTTAAATAGTAAGAATGTGAGTCATGCATAATTTTAGTAGTTGACTGAAAAATTTTGTTGAATTTAAAAAAAGTACTGAAAAAAATCGTACTGGTAGTTTATTGAAAACGAGACCTCTCCAGCGGACAAAAAGAAACAAAAGTCATAATAAAGTAGAATTACCGCAGCTGACCTCTTCCTTACGCGATCTTTTCTTTGTTGACACTAATATTTCCGCCAAACTCGCAGATGTTCCAGCATCAGCGTCATCACCTTCGTCTAGATCTCCAAGTGGTATCTCATCGCTAGCGTACTCATCTTCTAGTGCCTAAATTGCATCAAAAATTAAGTATATACACATGAAGTGAATATAATGGAAAACCACTATAGGATGGCGAGAATACGAAAAAGTTACTCAGGAAAAAGAGAGCACAGGAAATAAAGCAAGGAAAAAAAACTTACGGGTTTCTTCTTTCTACGCCGCACTGGCTGCTCTTCTTCCTCATCATCATCGAAATCGGAACCAATTATTGGTTTTGGAGACTTGATCTTTGACTAAACAGAACAGAACTTGTAAGCAAGAGTGCAATTATGTAGATTGAAGCTAACTAGGAATCCTTTCTGTAAACTTGTGGGCACTATCCCACTTTCACGGACCCAAAAACTTAGAAATTTTATTTTGGCTGAAACTTGGTATAGAGAAGTTATTTGAGGTGCTGAACACGAATATCATATCCATTTTGCATCGTATCCCCACATATGTAGGTTTACGGTAGGTGTACTGTACCTCAGGAATTCCTCTCAATTTTTGTGTAGTGAGGTTATTTAATATGCTGATTACAAATATCATATCCGTTTTGAATCGTGAGCCAATATTCATAGGGATACGGTAGGTGTACGGCAAGAAATTGAGATAAAACGCCGACTCCGGGAAGAAAACGGAGGTGGCATACAAAATAATGTTGATAATCGTGGTCAGCGTCAAAAATAACCCTACTACGCGAAGTTTGAGAGAATTCCGTGAAGTACCGTACCTACAGTACACCTACCTTAATCCTACAGAAATGGGGTTTCGGTATGAAATGGATATGATATTCGTGTTCAGCACCTCAACCCCCCTGTACTAAGTTTCAACCAAAAATTTTTCTCGAAGTTTTGGAGTCCGTGAAAGTGGGATAGTGCCATAATCTCAGACAGTGCGCCATCAAGTGAATGAGACGGCTAAATGAGCTAAATCAGACAAACAACGGTGGGGAACTGTGAGGGCGAGGGTCTCACGAGCGGTTGGGAGATGGGGTGGTCGCTGGAGTGGTCGCTGAGAATGGGTGGTTACGGTGGAGCACGAACTTATAGACTGGAAAGAATAGGTCATACTTTCAAGGGGACAGATGAGCGGTAGTGTGAAATCCACTTCTTTAAATCTTTACCACGCTTGACCCTCGTTTGGTCAATAAGCGAGGGGATCAATGAACAGGGTGGTATCCATGGGATGTGTGGATGCGCAAATAGTCAGAGGTGCCACGCCTCAGATGGTGCAACATGTGCAATAGGGTCTATTACTCCACCGACGTCCCTATAAGTAAGGATACATTGGCCTGATGGAGCACATAACTACGACCAATTTCGCTGAGCCGCCTGTTCTTTTTTTTGGAGTTATTATAATGGTGCAGGAATCTGTGTACCCTAACAATAGTGCTTTCAAAATTGCTGTACATACATTTCCTCTTGCATGTACTACCCTACATGCGTAGACATCAAAAGCAAAACTTGATCATCAAGCTCAGGAACTAACCTTCTCACTTGAGTCGCTCCCAATTCTTTTTCTTTTTGCAGCGGTTTTATTCCTGAAAATTAGGATTAGAAAGAGAATTTGAATGGAGACCAGCAGTGCAGCCATTATTTACATAACTATCACGACAATTTGCATATAACAATGCTAACATATTCTTAAACCGGTTCTCAAACTATTCAGAGCGTTTGTTCATAGATTTGGCAATAGCGCATAAAACATCGATCTTCCTGGGATTAATATGGTTTTGATGGCGAGTCACCCGAGTGGCAGTAAAATGATCACGGTTGTCTGCCGTCTAGTTGGTATGTTCTACTTTTATTTACTTACTAAGGCCGAAGTGTAAGATCTGACAGCATCAAACTTTCAAGACTTTTCGGCACTGATCAGTTCTTACATTTCTTACACTGTACCACCACACTGAGCTGAAGATCTCTGCTTTGTTCTAGTTGTAAGCCAGGATATAGAAAATGAACGAACCTTTCTTTACCAGAAGCTTCCCTTTTACGTTCCTTCTTTGCTTTTGCAGCTACTACGGTCAGCGGTTCATCATCACTCGAAGACATCTGATCGAAGTAAAGTCAACACTTCATTGATTTCAAGCCATACACCACGTATAAAGGATTCGAAGCAGAGCACAACTTCCCTTCCTGTCTAATGCGAAGCCAGCCGACTGAACTCTATCAACTCATCCTTATGTAATTATCCAATATTTCAAATTACGATTCGTTTAAAACATGTACTATTTCTAGTTTCACAAACGTAGGTAGTTGCATATTCCGCGCTTTTCTCACTGCCCGTGTGGGTGCCATACACTTTCACCGTTTCTTTTTTTCTGTAGCCGTCTTACTCAAAGAAATAGAGTCTCTGTAACATCCCCGAACCATGTTACCCAGAGGTTGAACAAAAATCCTCACCTTATCAAGGTTTGTATATACCCGCGCACCTGTTTAGAATCATACTTTTCTTTTCCCCTCGATTGCTGCTAAGCTTTTGTGTCCTTAGCAGCGATTGCTAAGGGATGGCAGCAATTGAGGGGAGAATCTCATCTCGAGTAGAATCTCAAGCAGCAACTGGGAACAGTTGCTGCTTGAGATTCTACTCGAACAATATGGCGTTCGGGCTGCATTCATGCTGCACTGCTATCAGAATCAGTTGGATTTATTTCTAGTACATGAATTCACAATGTCTTTCAACGAGGATGAAGGTCGAAGGGAAATTAGAAAAAGCAAGTCATTAAGTACGAAAAACTCGGCGAGCAAACATAACAATGTGCGGATGCTCGCCGTTTAGTGTTATCGCAACTATAAGACGTACGAATACTCAATATTGTCGATTTTGAGCCACAGTGTAGAACTATTTTTTTTAAAAGCATTACTCTAACAGGTTAGCCCAATTTTTGTTTCGCGAAAGAAAGAAGTAGGACAATTATTTCAACCGAAGTTTAAGTAGGGCGGCTGACACAAGTAATAATACAACAATCAAAATCAGCCGAAATGCAATGTTTACCAGACTCCAATGACGAAATGTCTCTGCAACATTGAATGCTCATTATGAGTTTGCCGGCCATTTGGCTGACATCTGGAGTTTTGCGTTTGCGTGAACACGAGTGAAACCCTTTCCACATCAATGATTTCGATTTTAAGAACAAATCTTATTTGTTTAACCCACGAAAAAATCACATTATAACCAATAATAATAATTGAACGCCACCTTCTCAGCCTTAGAAATTTCTGCCTGCGTCATGCCCCCAACGCTTTGGCAAAAAATACCATTGCTCGTACGAACGAGAGCAAATCGAAAACACACAAATCGAATGCTTTTATACAAAAAAAGGAGATCAACGACAAACACAAGGACTGTTTTCAACCATTCAAGCGAAGATATTGGCTCCTTGAAGTAGCTCCAAACAAATGCAGTGGAAAAGTGAGGTCATGGATTGGTCAGATACATACGAACAATTATTACAAAGGTGCAGCGGCTGACAATAAAGCACTGCAGCGACTAGAAAGATTAATAACCATTTCGTTTCACAAATTCAGGATAACATCAGGAAGATGTTGGTGGTATTCTCTAAATATTTTACTTCAGAAAAAAAAAACGCTTAAACACTCCATCAGTTAAATTAGATGGATGCGATGTAAACGCACTCATAACTACGAAGAATTCAGTGCTTACATCAGGTAAATGGCAACAGCTGTTTTTACAGCAGAAAGGGCAGCGGGCTTTGTCCTAACTTCAAACATGAATCGATTTTTTAGTGATCTACGAAAATTATTACCACCCACAAGAAAAATATTCAGTAGATAAAACGCTAAAACGCAAAAACAGTGGTGAAAGGCTCATGATACAACCAGAAATTCACATAACAAATAAAACTATGAAGAATTGTTAGCACCTAATTAATACTTTCAGTCATCTATGAAATCTATTTCTGGAACAGGAGGGTTATGTACACGAGATGATAACTGAACCTTCAGTGTCTCAGGAAGTGGCAGTGCACGTGCAACCACTTTGCGAATCGGTGGTGGGTGAGTTGCTGGAGCGTTTGTGCCTCCTTTGGGGCAAACTGGCTTGACTCTCGGTGACGAGTTACCTTCGAGGGGTGGATGGGATGGCGCACGAGTCGGCTTGGGAGGAGATGGGACAGCTGTTTGCTGGAAGTTGGTTCCACCATGTTGTAGATCACTCTGAACTATGAATTGTAGAATTTATGAACATGACATAGAAACAAATAAGTGCTTTGGAAACTTTTACTGAATCTTGATCAGTCTCAGTCAAAAGCAGTTATGCTGTCTGCGAAAAGCATAACAACTCATGCTTAGCGACAAAGCAATGTTGAGCAACACAATCATGAGTTTCTCTTCCAAAATAGCACATGCGTATTGAAATTACTTGAGCAAGATGACTGAAATAATGAAATCCAACCACCCTCTGAGTGATGCATGTCTAAGGCGAATTGTGGAAATTCTATGTTAAAACCGTAGTAAAACATTCCACTAGGGACCGACAGCTAGCTGAACCATTATTCGACTGAAAGAAGACGAATGGTAGAGATGCCTTTGGTTAAGAGTTGGGTTATTTCTCTTCATAATTTTCATAATAAATCTCTGGCAATCGGAACGGAAGAGAACTCTTAGCATCTTTGGGCTAGGGAATACCTAACATACGAAAATCTGGTGTAGGATTTCCCACGGCATGTCTTATCTCGTGGGAAGTGGCGGTCTCCCTAAAGTCACACACCTCACTTTCTTTCACTTGGTTGGGCTTTCTTGCAAGACTATCACTGTCCTCTTCGGCAGGTTTTCTAACTGGGCCACTGTTCTCAGCCTCCCCAAGCAAAAAAATGGTGCAAGCTTAGTTCACTTATTTGCTCCCTCTAATTTTACTCTACCTGAAAGGTCCTAGTTGCATTATTATGGACATGCATTGTGTACTGCGACTTCCTTCTCAAAAGCAAAAAAATGGTGGAAGCTTAGTTCACTTATTTGCTCCCTCTAATTTTACTCTACCTGAAAGGTCCTAGTTGCATTATTATGGACATGCATTGTGTACTGCGACTTCCTTCTCAAAAGCAAAAAAATAGTGGAAGCTTAGTTCACTTATTTGCTCCCTCTAATTTTACTCTACCTGAAAGGTCCTAGTTGCATTATTATGGACATGCATTGTGTACTGCGAATTCCTTCTCAAAAGCAAAAAAATAGTGGAAGCTTAGTTCACTTATTTGCTCCCTCTAATTTTACTCTACCTGAAGGGTCCTAGTTGCATTATTATGGACATGCATTGTTTGAGATTTCATGACATTTTTTCGACTATATTAACGAGTTTTACCTGTCATTTTACTTCTAGAGTAATGCCTTTTTTGTTGCTTCTGAAATCGTTTGATGTAATGTTCTCATGGCACACCTTACGGTGTATTCAAATAAATAAATAAATCTTAGGCTTCCTAAGAGAAAGTAAGAGAGTCAAAGGACAAGACGGGTAGGCGTACCTCAGAATCCTAGTACAAGTATATTATGGTGCAAAAAGAGCAGTTTCTTCAAGTTTTCGACAGTCAAGCTGGTACTTAAATCTGATACAATAAAGCCTGCTCCTGATGAAGGACGCTCGCACTCAGTTGTTGGTGCGGAAAGGTATTTATATGCCTATATTTCGATATAAGGGAATTCCGAGGTGTTAATATCGGTCCACCAATACTGAAAAGGATCAATGGAGAATGATGGCTTCTGCGCAAGGTATTCGTCCACTTTCTAAAATAACTGAAGACTCATGATTGTTCTCATTAGTATATTTAACCTCAACTATTATACAGCTAAACCTGCCGCCATAGCCTTAGTTCATCAAAGCTATGCTGACAAGATCTTCATGAAAGCAGATCAGACTTCGGCAAAGACTTGACTCAAGACAAGCGGGGCTTCGTAAGCGATGAGGTCAGCAAAAGCGACTTCGTACCTGGGACTTGAACCTTGGTTGAATAATCATCCACTTCTTTGGAAATAAGAGCAAAGAACGGAGATTGAACCTATGAATTTTTCTTTCATTAATTCTATTAATTCCCACTTAAATAAGAGTAAAATTAATATTTGTTTTAGAAATTACACTTTAAAAAAAGTACCCAGCAGTACCCACAGCATCGCTGGTACTGAACGGATCCTGCTCAAATTTCACAGTAAGACTACGAATGCTACTACTCTTACTGTCGTAGAAAACTGGAACCAATTGATTTTGGCAAGAGTTTGTGGGGTTATCATGCGAAAATTCTGCCAAAAGCACTGCTTCCAGCGCTTACAAAAGGACAGGTTCTGCACGGATATTTCTGGAAACAAGTACATGACTGCGAATGGCAATGTACTATCTTACTCTAAAAAATAATTTAATTCAATTGATTTTGGTAGGAGTTACACCTAAAAGAGTACCTTGCAGTACTCACAGCACTGTTAGTACTGAACGGAACCTGCTCGAACTTTGTAGTAAGATTACGAGTACGACTCTAGCACCAACCGCCAGAGGAAATTGGAATTGTTTGATTTTGAAACGAGTTTGACCGGTTATCATGCGAAAATTCTGCCTACAGCACTGCTGTCAGCACTCATAAAAGGACAGGTTCTGCACGGATCCGCCTGGAAATGGGCATATAGCTGCAACTGGCAATGCTCTATCCAAATCCAAAAAAGAATTGGATTCAATTGATTTTGTTAGGAGTTATAGGTGAAAAAGTACCTCGCAGTACCCACAGCACCGTTGGTACTGAATGGATCCTGTTCAGACTTTGTGGTGAGATTTCGAGTACGACTCTTCTGCCAACTGCCAAAGGAAATTGGAATTATTTGATTTTGAAGGGAGATATAGCTCAGGAATTCTCTGAACCCTAAATTTACCCTAAAAGTTAGGGTTCAGCACCGGTCCAGAGAATTTTCGTCAAACAACTTTCTCTAAAATCAAATATTTCCAATTGTACTGGAGCGGTTAGCTAGAGGAGAGGCTGCTCGTTCCAGTGAGTGATAAAGTTGCCTCGGTTATTCAGTTGCAGCTGAAAAAAATAGCTAAAAAACAGTCTTCAACACCACTTGGACACAATTTCTTCAAATAACTTCTTCTAAAATCAATCATTTCCAATTTTATTCGCACTATTGTACTCAAGAAATATTGGTCTATAAAACTAGTGGCAGAAGCCTCCAAAATCTCCATCCCTTCTCAAGTTTTAGCTGCAAATTCAATAATTATTTGACGGTGCCACCGCCAGTGTACTTGTTAACACTTATTAACACGTGTGGACATGTCGATCTGCGTTGAAAACAAAAAACCAAGGTTCTTCGCAAAAACTTGTTCTAGCCTGTTTACGATAGGGACTTCGTAGATTCTTGGCTAGGTCAAAGGGGGCTTCGTAATTTTTTCTGCTCGAGCTAAGCTTGTGCCGAACTCTGAAGCAGATTCTTCTTCGGGTTACCTCATCGCAGAACATAATTTGCAATTGCCAGTTGCGTATAATTTCTGCTGGATACTACGAGAAAATTGTGTCGAGCAGGAAAAGTGTGCATTTCAGATACTATTTGGTCCATTAACGAAATGGATTCTAACGGATTTCTGGGGTTTTTTCGTTAATTCGTCAAGTTAGGCCAAAAATGGCTGTCATGCGTTAATGCGTTAATTCGTTACGGTAGTAAAGCACAGTCCTGATGGGTACATATACAGTCCATTAGATCACAGAGGGCGCCCAATTCGACTTTGTCCGCAACTACGACCTCATCATTTTTCGGCTAACCGATCTATTTTTGCACTTTTTTGATTTGCATATGATGTGATTTCTTCCATTCTTATGTTTCCCTACTGCCACTCGCTAAAATGTCCTTTCAGACGCATTCTACAGGCAAAGTCGTAATTGCAGACAATGTCAGATCAGGCGCCCTCTGTGAGTTACAGTCCTTGTCGAAAAGATAGACGGATTGCGCGTGCGGTTTCACAGCGTCGCGGTCGCAGAGTCGCGGCGGGACCTCCTCCACCCTCTCACTTGGAGCATTCTCTCTCCGGGTCTCTCGCCCGGGTCCCGCCACGATTCTGCAGTAACGGAATCCGTCTATCTTTTCGACAAGGACTGTAATAGACCATACATCGATGCGTAAACTTTTATAATCATAGGCTTGCATTCTTTAGTGGGTGTATTGTGGCCCTAGCATCACATCAATATTATATATCACCTTATACCTAGTACCGCATCATCTGCATGTGTTTGGAGGATTTGGTCCAAGCGTAAGGCTTTTAGGAAAGAGGCGAAAAGAAAGAACTAAGGAAGTTAAGGAATGACTGTTCGCGAATGCGTCTGTGGTATCTTCTACCGAAAGTCTCACAACCTGCTACACAGTGACCTCATGCAAGGAACATATTTCATTTTAGAAGAGAAATTAAACGACGGCAGCAATACAGGATTCAAATCCCTGATTCCAGTTGTTTTACTTCTGTTGTAGTGGTTTAATTTCTGTCCTAGTTGTTTTATTTCTGTTTTATTTCATTTCTATCCCATTATTTTACTACTCATACTTATTCTCCCCTTATTAAGGTTGCTGATTTACAGTTGTTTTCGAACGATCCGTTTCAAATGTTTCTTCCCTTGCTTCACATTCACATGTGTACGCACTTGTAATGAATGCTAAATGCTAACTATAAATTCTACATAACCTTCCTTAGGGGCTAGGGGACGATCCCTGCACAGGGTCACACTGATCTACTGGTTTTAACCGTAAGTACAGGCCATTCATCGGAGAGTCGGTATGCCACTTATCGGAGACATGTGCTACACGTACTCCCACATCATTTCCGGGTCCCTTTCTAACATGTTGAGCAGTTAAAAATCACTGCGACTGACACGCTTGAATGTGTGCGATTTGCCAAAGGCCCCTCTAATCTCTTTACTTAAAAATGCACCAGTACCGACTCATTTCTGAACCGCCTGTACACTTTACCGGTCGTGTATGACCTCGTAAAAATGTCAGTATTGGACTGGAGAAAAATTATATACGAATTAAAATGTGCACGTTTAGCTGTGACTGCCACTTACATGCGTGATCCATGCTTCAGTTTAGTGTGATTCGCTGGATTAGCATCGATTAAGTGACAAAGCACCGTGTCATGCTTGCAAACAGTATCATAAGTACACATAACATTAATCCAACCACATAGTGATTGTTAGTATTTTGAAACGTGCTAAATAAATCCAATCAAAACCAGTACAGTATTTAAAGGTACAATTTCAGCCAATCAAACCATGGTTGAGCAAGAAACAGGCAAATTGAAAATGAATAATGCCAAGACGTACATGAGCTCATTTCTTATTCTCGAAAACTGTACTGTGAAGTCCATCGGAACGGAGGCTTCGGATGCTTAGGACAGAATTCTAATTCTTCAGGAATTCTAGGGTCTGGTTCGTTATGAGACGAAACGGAGTGGCCCATGCTTCTGTGACTGGACCATTCAAAAGAGAGACCAATTACAGAAGCATGAGTTGTGATAATGAAGGCTGATCATGCCGGAACACTGCAGCTGGAGCCAAGATCAATGTGAACGCCTAGGGTATTTTGAGGGGTGGTGGTAAGTAGGATAGTCGCACCACCATCGCGCTGATAATGCGTAGTGACAATTAACAGCCAATTCCACGAAAAAAAGAAAGCCATACAACCACCTCCGCATTGTTGACAGTCACAGGTAAAGGTCATTGGCTTGCAAAACCAAACACAAAGGCAGCCACACACTTACCAAACAACCGCACAGCTCGAACGACCAACCTTGGAGCGTGTGATCGCCCTATCCATAGCCCACTGGGCATCAAAAGCAGGTGGGCCAAAAAGTTCTCGAAGTCGTTGTCGTTCAGCCATCATGTTCTGCAAGGAATTCTTTGATTTTGATGAAAAGCATCACATACTATTTAATAAAAACACACTCTTATATCGTCATGAGATCATGCCGGGAAGACCGTCAGAAGACCATCACTGACACGTTCGAAACTGGTTTACAACGACCGACTTTTTGTTCATGAGATATTGTATAATAGTCGCTAACCTCTCCTCTGTACCGGTTTTCGACCGTTATTGTTTTGTATATGCTGTTTTGATAAAGTGACTACGTAATAATATAGCACAGCATTAAAGTAGAGTTGTTTTGCAGCTAAATTTTCGAATGTTTTGCAGTCAAATTTTCAAATGACTCCCATTCAAGGGTTTACAGGAATATCGACTGAAAACTGGAGCAGCATTCACAGCTAGGCACCTGTCAAAGGGATAATAGGTGGTGGAACTACACACGTGTGAAGGAGGTCAGAGAAAGCCACTATTTTTGCAATTTACATGATTAATTTCCACTGCCATGTTGGTGTTGCTTACAGATAGCGTCAGCGGGTAAGCTATAGTAACTCTGAAATTCTAATCGTTACCGACATTGTTCTGATGAAATGTCGAGAGAGTAGCCTCATCTTATTAAACAGCTCACAACTCCTTTTCTTAAAACTATCAACCATGCCTTCTCTCACGACTTGATGATGAAAAAGTAAGAACAAACTCCGAGGTAAAAGAGTACAACCTCTTTTGAATAATTTTAAAAGTAGACGCTTTGTATCTAATAGCAGTGCCAGTAAAAATAATCACAGAAAAATGGTGAATTAACAAATATGACTGAGATTAGAATAGTAGAAGGATAAAGATGGAAAAAAATAGTAAATCGAAATTCTTAAAATCGTTAGGTACACGAGATATAAGGGACTGTCGACTACTCAGGCTTCTTTTCAAGACTTCTGGATATTCTGTGAAGAATAAACGAAGCACCACAGTTTCATTTCTTATTTTCGTTTACCTCGGCATTCTATCCGCCTGATGGGTCGAATCATTTTCGAAAAATTTGATAACGTAAGTTCAGAACATCTCTCTGTGGAGAATAAAGGAGATAGGTTCACTCACTCGATCAGCATACGTACATAACTGCATCCGAAAACCGAAGTTAGGATTGATGACTGGTCGCTTTCTTGACATAAACGTAAGAGCGTTGAAAAACGACATGTCACACAATGTCATAAGGTAAGCGGCAACTACTGTGGCACTCCGCGAAACACCGGCTAAACAATGCACGAGTACAGCGGCTGAAACAGAATAACTGCTATAGTGGGCAAATCTAATGTGGAATTTCTAGTCTACAAACCATGTTTGAGGCGAGCACCATGGATGAACTGATTTGTCGCAGCGAAATGTGCCGAAATATCTGCGGATGAGCAGTCGGATAACTGAATCTTCAGGACCTAGAATGACAGAATTAGCATTCCAACTTAAATGACAAAAATCGTGAACTAAGGAAATAAGGATACCTTAAGCTGGTCGTGGGCAGGATGATGAGCTGTGAGGTCGTGTACGGAAACGATATACTTAAAAGGTGAGAATATTAGAAATTTCTGCTTTTTCGATACTCCTCGAAAATAATAAAGGTACTCACTTGTATTCGATGCTTTTTCAATTGATCAACATCCGTTGCATCACGTAGACTACCCAAGAACAGATTCGGAATGATTTCATTCATTTCAGTACCTTAGAAACACAGATAGATAATAACACTGGAAGCGTACTATAATATCTAACTAGACTTTCTTACCAAGCCTACTCCTAAACCGTGATAGGGAGAACAGTGCATGTGAGCGTGATGAAGGCGGTGGTATTTGGGTAGGAGGAGGCGGACCAACCCGTCCATACGGTGAGGTTGAATCGATCACCAGCGATGAATCGCTGGTGACCATCGTTCCACTGAGATTCTGGAAGTTACGACAACTGGTACTTCCAAAGTGGTGCATACAACGGACACGATGATGTAAAAGAGTTGCGTACACACAGAACATGTAGATGATAATGAAATATGACTTGCGCAAACTTTGTGTTTACACTTCATATCATCAACGTATACATAGTAGAAATGAAATGAAACTAAGCAAATATCCGCATACCAATGGCGGACGCAGAAAGTGGGCGGTAGGGGGCGTGGGAAAAAATGGAGTCTCCGCCGTTTTGGGGATAGAGATGGAAGACAAAATTAATAAAAATATCAATTACAATGGTGAATAAACAATAAAAATTACATTAAAACAATAATAAAAATAGGCAATCAAAAATAAACTAATACAAGATTTTCATTTGTATTGTAGAGTAATTTCGAAAATTTGGCGACCCATTCTCGAGGTCAATAGTCCCTAATCCTCCGCATCTTATACTGCTACTGAAATTTCAAGTTATGAGCAAAGGTGATCTCTCCGAACCATGGAATGTATTACTCATTATAAGTGGTGCCAAAACCTCCTCATCGGTTATCACGTTCGCCACGGGAAAAACCTTATGATGATTTCGACCGCGTATTAATGCTTTTTAGACACAAATGCACCATTGGGATGGATGAATAACTTCATATCCATATGTATAATTCCCCATTGGGCTTGGATGCGTCATTGAGATTACCCGAGGTAACTGGATCTTAACACGTTTACCCTGGTTAATCGCAATGATGCCTCCAGCCGTTGGGTGCAGCTGGATAAAGACAATGTCACGTAAGTGCAAGTATATTGATAGGTCATGCCAGGTAAAATATAAACCTGGGTAGGTTAATGCGCTTACACTGAGCAATCTCAATGATAAATCCGGACTTTAAAGTGCTCTAGGCTCATTTAACAGCATTCTCACCTAAATGCACAAAGAAAAAAAAATTCGAGCCAAAACGTGTAGAGAACAAAAAGCGACTCCTTCGAATAGTTCTGGATCCACTTTAGTCGTGGCAAGCTTTCTTTACTTTTGAATGGCTCAACTGCAGAATCTAGAGATTACATCAGCCAGGCTGAAAGTCAGAAATATAAAAAAGCAATGAAACAATTAACAAGGTAAGTGTGATGGCAGGTACCATCAGTTACAAGAAATCGACAGCGTTGAAATAAATCTGTATTCACGGACAAAAATGTGACCTAACAGTTCAACAAATCAATCGGGAAAGCGATTTCAAACAGTCAAAAAGAAAATAAGCTAGGAACAATCCATAATAAACATAAATAACGTAGGAAACATAAAACATTATTCACGGGTAAAAATCTAACCTATCAACAATCAAACAGTCAGAAAAAAACAAACAACAACAACAGTAACAATAACAAGTTCTGTACAAGTTTTCACGAGTCAACCAAGGTAGCAAAAAGCATTCAAATTTTGAAAGGGTGAACAATGCCTGAATTTATGGAGGTCATCTCGGGATAATGTGTGAAAAACAACAGAGGAGTATTCAGTCCTGTCCAACTACTTCTTCCATGTCATCAAGGCTTGACTGCAGGAACTTCTCAGCTTTTTCTCGAATCTGAAAAGGGAATTTTTAGAACATATAAACACTGATAGGACAAGCAGCAAAACGAAAGAGGAAAATAGGATAGAGGACACACCAGTAACCGCGATTTCTCATCACCGTATCGTTGTTCGGCCTCCATCCATTTTCGGAAAAGTGGGCGCAGTTTGTGCATACTGAGCGGAAGCGAGCAAGCTCTCTCCAAAACTTGTCTGGAACATAAGAAGTATGACACTGCAAACTAATTTGCGACGGGTGATTTACAGCGAAGGCAGAATAAATCTCCCTTGTGAACTCAATATATGCACGCAGCATTTTCGAATGAAAGTTTGCCCAAAGGTCTTGATATACTGCTGCGAAGATCTACCATCTATTATGCGATACACTGTGTTCTGACCAGAGGACTGAATTTTTTTTTCGAGGAAAGTAGAAAACATAATGTGGCCAGACGACGGTCTACGGCTTGTAGATGTCTCCAAAGGAATTGAATAGTTAACCGTTCGGCTCATCCGTCACGGTGGCATTGGACGTTTATGCCACCGCAACGGATGAGCGAAAGTGGCAGTAGTTGAGGCGAAGACTGCAAAAGCAGTCACGCAACAACGGTCCCAGAAATAATAGATGCAAACTCGTTAGTCGAAACTCTCAGTTTGTTGACTTAGCTGTATGTGCAGCGCGCCTTTTTGAAAGCAGATACAGTATCACGTACAATGCAGTATATGCTATACTGATGTATCGCGTGCGATACAGTGTATCCTGTACTATTACTATGACAGTCCATGGGGATTGAGAAGCACTAACGCTTCAAAAGTAGGTAGAGGGTACGTTTCAGTTCATTGGAAATTCATGGGACAAACACTGCAAACAGAAATCCGAACAAATAGCGAACAAACACACCTGGCTGCTTCGATTCCTACGTGCTTCAAGCACAAATCTGCATAGACTATCCAAACATCGGTCTTCTTCGGGTATGCTGTCACCTAAAATGCGGGATCCACAGCCAATAATTATGAGGATTAACACGAGTCCAAATTCCGAAGCATTCACAAATACAACTAGCAAATGAGAAGCCATACCAAGCTTTCGAACAGCGTTCGGCCTCTTTCAAAATCTCCTTTGCGGAATTCCATCTGAGCAAATCGGCTGATGAGAGGGACATCTTAAACCGTGTTCTAACAATGAGTCAACTTAAAAAAAATGACGAGAAAAAAAACTAACGTCGCTGCTTAGGAACGCTTGTGAGAGCTCTTTTCATCAAATCACGTGCTTTTTCGGCTCTGTCAGTCGACATTAAATGTTCCCCATATAACGTCCACACGTCGTCCGAATCCGCTCGGAATTTCTTGATCATGGTCTCGTAGATCTCGTCCGCTTCCTTGTATGGAAAAATTGAGGAAAAGTTGAATGACTTTGAAACACACTCCAAATGACCCTACCTCGACTTTGTCTGCTTCAGAGAATATGGCAGCCATCTGTTTGTGCACTTTGAGTGAGTCCGCATTACCACACGCTCGTTGGAAGATTTCCTTTGTTGTGGCCTCATCACCATATGCCACCTCCATGTTGAGGTACGCAGTCCAAATATTGAAGATCTCGGCCTCTTCTCTGGAAAAAGCAAAGTCGAATAAAATGCATGCATGTAAACACTGCGAAAGAGGGAAAACCTGTAGTTTATGACGGTGAGTGCTCGTTCGGCAGTAGCGCGTGCTTTAGTGAGGTCATTTTTCTCCAGGAAGAACGAAACGTATCTACAAATAAGATATTTTCGTGCTTACTTACGAGATCGTTAACACCCCAAGTCCATATTCATCAGAAACAACAGCACAACACCGACACAGGTCAAGCAACACCTTTTGTCAATAATCTCTCATTATATTCTTGCAACAAAATATTAAATTTTAGTCCCGTAACTCTGTGCATATGACAAATCCAAAACACCTTATCCAAAGCTCTGCCGAGTTAGGATCCTTCCTGAGTAATCGCGCAAAGTCCTCCTGAGTTTCAGGTTGCTGGTCACTTGATAATTCGACCTCTCTGTGGACCAACCGTCGCTCTTTTTCCATATCGTGTTCTTCCTTAGCTGCAATAAATGCGCTTTAAAAAAACTTATAATCCGAAAGTATATAAAAGTGTGGAAAAATTTGAACGAACTCATGGATTTTGCATCCTTTGCTTTTTCCTTCTTAACTTCAACAGGTTTCTTTTGCTCGTCACCAGCAGCTTGCTTGTCGGTCTCCTCGCTCCTCTCTTCGGTCCCAAGTTTTCCTACAGCAGCTAAATCCTCTGGACGAAAACCGGTATTCGACCAGTCAAATCCGGGATCACTCAGCTAGAAAAGATGTTCTTACACAATGGAAAACTATGGAAATACAAGCCTCGTTGGGAAAATTTTACCAGAACTTTCTCGGCCTCAGGTGATGCCTCCTGCTTTCTATCTTTTTTGGGAACAACAACATCATCTTCTTGAGCAGCGCGCTTGCGATCCTTAAAACGAAGCTCCAAAAATACGGAATGAAAATGGAGACACTGCCATGTAAATCATCAAAAACTTAAATTGACGCGCCGTACCTTCACAGCTGACTCCGCCTGCATGACAACGGCTACGAAAGCCATAGAGATCCGCCCTTGGCCATCAATTTTGCGAACATTTACAGTGATAATAGAATTGAGAGGTATTGTTGAGACATCTCTAAAACTATGCAATCACTGATGACTCAATGAAAACTAACATCATAAACAAAAGCAAGACTAACGGATAATGTAGCTTCCGTATCCGTCCAACAATTCCAGGTCCTATCTCAACGAGGATGGCATCTGGCATGTGTTTTGCAACAAATCCATCGCACTGCATGAATCAAACCTAAAGGTGTGCCCGCAGAAGACAACGAAAAAGAATGCACTTACTGTGAGCCCCACTACAACCTCGCTACGATCGATAAGCAAACGCCGACGGTCAGAAGCGTCGCTGTTCTCCTTCTGCTTCAAGTAAGACTCGTATCTACCTTCTGCCACAACGTAGTTCCTCAGTGGATTACGTTCTTGTCGCAATGCATATAGGTGGAATATCTGAAACGATAGATGTCAAACCTCCGAATGCTCTGGAAAACGAGACAGATTGACTTCTGGTCGAAAGTCAGCTGTTTTGCAGCAAGCAGTAAGGAAAATGAGTAATACATCTGAAAACACATGAAGACGATTCCACAACATGGTGAGAGCGAATAAGAATCATCCCTTGCAATGTCGACTTTATCCGCAAGAATCTTTCACACAGATCCAAACGATCAATATGGATACAAGAGAGCGGCCGAGTTTCTTGTCTAAGCAAACTGAAAAGGGAATAAAAAGACGTCGCACACTCACTGCTCAGAGGTTTGCGCAACACTACGAGCGGAGCCTGAAGTGGTTGCTGAGCTACATTGCATTTACCTCAACTTCTCCCCGAGCAAGGAAAAATGTCACTACAAAGCTTTTTTTCCGTCACAACAAAATAGAACACATAGTACTCGAAATTCCACATTGCTCATTCAAAAATCACATGACGAAACTTTTTGAACTTTGATGTATTCCTTAAGCTCAACACCACATTTCACATTTCGACACCTAAATTTTCTAAAATCGCTTTTGAATTGAAGCAGCCGAGAAAAAACTTGACGGATCTTTCTGGTATGATTCCCGTAAAACTAGTTCTAGAAGTTGGGAGATCATATTTTTACGCTCTTTGAGAAAAACAATGAAATATACTTACTCCATCTCTTTTGAAATGTCCCATGTGAATATGAACTTTCTCGTAGTTGTTAGCAATTGCCGTCGCACATAGCGTCGCCTGTTGTCCATTTGCTAAGTGGAACTGTACCGACAATGGATTGTGATTAACATGGGTCACCCTGGCTGTCAATTTCTGACCAGTCTCGAACGTCTAGAAATAAAACTTTCGTGCCGTGAGATTCTTCCAGTTTCATGCAAAAAATAACCTTTGCATCAGCTTGCATATCAAAAGCCAAGTTGAGCACTCCATGCCTGTGACTTTTCGTCTTTTTCACAGCGCTTAGCACTTTTGCCATGCGCATTTCTCCTGGTTTCGGTAAAGACTCGAATACTTCACCATCATGTTCCGGCGCTTCAATCTGAAAAAAGTGTGAGAACATAGAACGGGAGGTGCAAGTGCAGAAATGAAGTAGATGATTGAGGAAATGGGAGTTTCCATTTCCACAACAATAACGTCTATATGAGCTTCACTTAATTGAATACCACTTCAAAACACAACTGCATCGGAGTGCAAAAGAGGGGCGAACAGAGATAAAAAGGAACCGCTATTGCCTGTCTATTTATTTCTGAACACATCACGAATTTAAGAAGGAACGAAACCATAAATATCTGTCTCGAAGAATGATCTGAGCCCCAAGACAGGCCTTTAGTTCTAGGCTCTAAGTAGTATAGGAATTTTGCATGAGTTTATCCCGGATAAACTCATGCCAAGTTCCTACAATACCTCAGATCACAAAGGCGGCAAGCACGGGGTGGGCAATCCCGGTCACAGAAAAACGACCAAATAAAATTTTATTTTATCTGCAAGAATTGCAGCACCCAGCAATGATACTTGTAATCTCAATTTGGTGACAAAAGTGCAACGCGTAGACAAGATGAAAATTTATACATCGGATGGCAGAGTGATGAACCTAGGTAAGCCAAATGCACTATGATGGTGTTACAACTAATAAACCTTTTACGAAAATCATCATATTTCGTCTATGTGAGAAAGCTGAGCAACAATATCGATCCGATCTGGAAGCGAAGGTAGACCCTTGCGAGCAAATCGAGTAGTTTAAAAAGTGGGAAGCTCTGACACCTTCCAGACCGGTTCTCCAAATAATTTCCCACCGATCCAGTTTACAGTACCTCCTGTCCACTAAGAAATGTGTGTGACTGCTAAGCAAATCAATCGAACACATCAAAAAATTGGAAAATGTTGAAGCGCACGGAAACAGCGATACATTTTCCAAGAGAAAGACAGTGAAGGCCTAGCCTGAGCATGGCACATGCGCTGTTAGTTAATTCTACTTACAGTGGTTAAGGCTACGCTTAAATACATCCGGAAGGTCCTTGCTGTACCATTACCGATCACAACTTTGTAGTGATTATTTTTATAGCGGCGCGCTCCTAGCGGTGTAGTAAATAAAATAAACAAAATGTACGTCCAATTTGTATCTGGATGTGCTGGCGTTTTTGACACGATTGAAAAACCAACTTCAGCCATAACAACATTTCATCTCAATAGAACAAAATATAAATATAAAATAAATGAATAGATATAGTGGAATCGATTTGTAATATTTAATTATCTGTAGAACCGCTGTGGAAGCAAAGAAAAGTCGTGAATTACGAATAATGTGCATTCAAGTGTTGGCAATAACATAGGCAAACAGTACAGGGATGCGCGAAATAATTTGTTTAAGATTTCATTTCATTATGAAGATGGAGTGGAAGGCGCAGCCGCACGGTGAAAAGTGTGGGCTCAGGTATATGACATAAGCTTTATTTCACCTATACGTCGAAGCAAACATCCCAACTGATATAACACACCGAATAAACAAATGATTTCTGTCAAAGCGAAACATTGCCAGTTTGTGCAGGCTCGTGAAAGCAAAAGCGTTAATGACAAGAAATACGGGAAGCATTACATGGAGAATTTCGAGAGGTATGTCGTGTAGACCCAAAAGGGACAGGTGCCTCACAAAATAGTATTCATGAAAACGCTGTTGTCTACAGGGAGGAAAAACCAGGATAAAAACGTTGTAATGCTTACCTTCAAGTCATCACTGACGGCTTCATGAGCGATTTTGCCTGACCATAGTGGATTTACTTCGACGAGAATATTTTTGTTCGTTTCATCCTGATCTGGTAGCACAAAACAACGGACAACATCTCCTGGCTAAATGAAAAGGAAAACTCTTAGCAAGCTGCAAATTAATAAAAAGCATTACTAACGCTGAAAGTGGTTTGAAATGCCACTGCGCTCGCTTTTTTACGTGCCTCTGCTATTTTCGATTCCGCCATGGTTAATTCAGCCACACGCACCTGATGATGAAAAAAAAAAACTCCACATTTCACTTGTCCGTGGATAGCACCATAAACAAGACTATAGTTACAGCAGAACCAACCTTACGATCTCCTTTCTTCATCGATACAAAGTTTATAATCTTGACAACAACGTTCTTCCTAGCATTCCTCTTAATAAACTCGTCAATTGGTGAGGCATGCTCCACCAAAATCCGCGATGGCAGTTCAGATGCGTGCAGACGACCTAAATTTTCGTAACTTCAGCGAATCCTCAAATGAATCATCTCAGCCAAAAACGCTCGTTTCCTGTAGAAAATCCTAATCAGGTGTAGTCCTAATAAGATAGAGAAGTCCAGAACTGTAAAGGTAAAACAAGACTGGAAACCTGAAGTTCAAAAACTACCTATATGGCCTCCAGGCAGTTCTATTTGAGCCGCTAATTTGCCGTGATCATGTCGATCGTCGCTTGTCCACGGTCCAACAACAGTACCAGTATAGACTCCAAGATTTTTGATACTTTTCGCACGAATCCCCTGGAAATTGCGGCAGGATATGACATGAGCAGAAGGACACGAGGAGTTGAGCTGTATTCAAATAAAGCAAAAAATTGAAGGAATGAGACCAATCAATAATAAATTAGTACACGGAAAGAAGGTAATAGTGAATATAAGACCAATGGCTTCCAAAGAAGTTTTCAAAACTACGCCCACTTAGGAGATCCCAATTCTGTCCGCGAAAACAATGTTACTTTTTTTGTTATGCTGCGCTGGTTGGCATAAGCAATTTGTACCTTCTATATCAGCTCATATCTCAACTCTGGCGGGTATAAATCTAACAAAATGGCATGAATCCCTCGAAAATAAAAGATTAGTATGAGTGAAAGTAAAGGAGGCATCAAAAACATACCAGTTCACTCTTCGTCTTCGCAGGGCCATCTTCACTTTCATGACTCTCCCATTTCTTTCCTTAAATCATTCTCATAGATAGCCAGACGCTCAAAAGAGCAGTGGAATTTTCAAAAGAAAAAAGGCCTACCAGGAAACGTTTGAGATGTGTATTTCGATGCTGGTAACAACTTCGAAATAATATCCACGTCACCACGTAGGAAACCAATGTGCAAGCAATCCGACAACGCCATAGTATCAGCTATTTCCACGGCATCTCCAACGGATACACGAGCTAAAAATATAGATGACCGTGATCCTTGGTAAACTGCAGTGAACAAGGATCACTGCGTAAATACAGCAGGAGTGAGGCAAAATAAGATTCCATTGCTTTCTTAAACAAAAGGAGGGGTGAACTCGAGGACACTTATAATGAGATTTAGATTAAGCGAACAAACATGATGGACATAGTCTAATTTTAGCTCTACCACAATTGAAATGATAACGTAGAAGATATAACAAACAAGGAATTTTACCTACCATTTTTTACCTCCGTAACCTGATTTGGATGAAATCTTGATGGCACAAACAACAAGTGGTTTTTATTGCTTGGTAGCACAACAATATAATCTCGTTTGAGTAACACAACACGGCAAGGTGCTGCAGCATCCTGTAAACAAACTGATGAAATCGGAAAAATAGAACCTTTCAAAGGATGTGGCTCACCTCTTGTTTGTCCTTCTTTTTCTTCTTCTCCTTTAATGCAGGTGTACCATCTTTTTCAATCATCACCAACTCGGCATCATTGCGAGGGAATACATAGTCGATAACAAGGCACTTGATTTTGTCACCAAGCTGAACAGCCAAAGATATACCTTAGAAGTTTTCTGGTCCAACTTTTCCAAAACGTTGCACTACCTTAACATTACCAGTGTGGTTACTCTTACGAACGCAGCCCCTGAGTTTCCCATTGAATGTCACGAGCAGCAAATCATCGACGATCTGAGAAACAGTAGCAACAACGCAGGTACCTACAAAGTTTACATCACATTACGATTGTATGTAAGGTCGAGATTTTCAAAGGAAAAAAGACCCAACCTGGCACCGGCAGTTTCGCCTTTGATGACTGCGCAAATGCACACATTTCTTCAACAGAAGACCTGAGCAGTTGCAAAGCTAACGAAGCTGAAGGTGTACAGGCCTTCGATGGCAAGTGCTCGCTTGGAACACAGTCGGCTAGCTGAAAATAAGAAGAGGCATATAAAAAGGGGAAACCTGTTCAATGAAATCGACGATTTAGGTTACACTTCGTCGATGATATGGTGCTCGACAAAACATACCTTGAGACTAATACGAAAAGTTTTCTTCGCAACATGAACACTTCGAATCCGCCCAACCACAGTTTGACCAACCTGCAGGCTGGATGCACCTTCTTTGCCTAGATAGGTACATCTACACTTCTTTTCGATAAAATCTACACTACTGTTACAAGAATTCGTGAATTCGTTATATCCACACCTCCATCCACGTCTGCAAATGCCACCTTGCCAAGGAGACCGCTGCCGCCAACTAATTCCACATAAAAACAGTCATCAGGCACACGCTGGGATATGACGCCACAAATGATCTGAATGCGAGAAAACTGGAGAGACCTGGTAGTTTTGAAATGATAATATTAAGAAATAGTAGCACGGGTTCATGTGTGATTTTGTTCCATCAAATAAACAAATCAATTAATAGCAGGCAGCGTTATGCAAACAAGTACAGTTGGTTCCATGAGGCGCGAATTATGTGCAGTTCCGCTGAAAAGCGTTTGTCGACCTGTCAGAAGCACAGTGAGAATCGATCGGTCGAAAAATAGAAGCCGATATGTAAGAGTGGTGAAAGAATGGTAATGAGCAAGAATGTAATCTTTAAAAGGAAAATGCTAGAAGGAAAGAAGTAAAACGGGAGGAAGTGACGAGTAATTCAAAAGGTATTCTCAGATCGAAAACAAAAGAAGGACATCATATAGTCTGAGAAGAGCAATGCAGAAGGGAAACACCATAATGCAAAATGTGCGAACAGAAACAAACCTGGCCCTGTTTCAGATCGTCGAATGATTTAGGAACACTCTTGTGGAAAGTCTCGAGCCAAACGGAAACAAGACGCTTCGATGTGAACTGAAAAAAAGTCCTAAAACTGATTTTTGGAAACCTACAACAAAAATGTGTAGATAACTGTTCATGAACGCATCGGATAATACCATAATTTGCTGTCAGCTACTGGATAATGACGTTATCCCATAATAATTCCGAAAGTCTCAAGAAGATTGTCAGAGGGGACTCCTGTAGGCAGCACTATATTCAGCGCAACATAAAAGACTACCTGACAACATCTATTGCACAGAATTTCGGATTTCGTGGTAGTACATTGAGGATAGCGATTGCAGCCGATACAGCGATACTTCTACTGCGCATATGCCCAACAGTTATTAGCTTGAACAAACATTTGAACGGAACATTTGCTAACTTACGAATCAATGTGAACTTTCGAATTATTTTTGTGATATTTCTCTCATATACACGGAGACAAGTGCCCCGAATGGCCTCCGGCGAGTCTCGCACTCGCCCGATCCGCGGGACCTTGGTACTAGGTACCTTACTTTCCATCCGTCAAAACGGATGAAGCATACAATTGCGAGGCTCGCCGTAGGCGAGTCGGAGCACTGATAGGGATGTAATAAATTTGCATGTGTTAATAATCGCCCTGTTTCCGCACGTAAATAGAAACATTAATTTGGCATATAACCTCTTCCAAGACGCTTCATTGACAACTGAGAGAACACTGAAAATTTAGCCACTACGCAAAACTTTCCCTTTTTCTGTGATAACATTGACATTCGCACATGAAACCTATACCTTTCGACTAAGAAGGGCACAATTCTAAGTCGAACGGTATAGATCTCATGTCTCTGGATCGTGAGATATAAGCGATTAGACAAATACACAAACAGATGAGCTTTACTATATAGTGATTTATGTAATAAAGATGATAGTAACATGAATAAAAATTGAACTATGATCGATGCACCTTATCTCACTTGGATTTGATCAACACATCACTCACCCGATTCATTCCAGAAAGGGACCCCAACGCTGCAACAGGGTGTACCTTCGATCCCTTTCGGAACACCTCTTTCACCGACTCAAGCGGCGAATCCAAGGAATCAGACATAAGATTGGGCACAAGAAAGCCTTTCACAGACGGGTCCTGGAAACTCCATTAAGAACAAGGTAGGGAAAGAATGTGTTCGAGCTTTTCTGCACTTACAGACTCAAGATGGAGCACAACTCTTTCGGATCGATGGCCAGCGATTGAAGAATCGCTCACTTCGTCTACAATTGCCGTAAATACCCTCTCGCCATTAGAGCAAAATTCTGCTTCCTGCATATAGTTTGTATTGAAAGATTTTCATTCCTGAGGCAACAAAAGTGGAAAAAAGCTGACCTTCGGATGGAGTACATGTCCAGTAGAAGCAAGCGATTCACCTACTAAAGTGAGGTTCATCTTCCTATCCGCAACATCAACCGAGGTGACTTGGACTTCAAGAACCTGCCCCATCCTGTTTAATACAAGAGGAGTCAAATATTTTCAGCACTACTACTAGAAAAAGCAGATACAACATTTCTCAGCGCTCACTTCAAATCAGTTCCCAATCTCTTCGCCTCATTAGCGGCAAGGAGACCTCGCACTGTTCCAAAAAATTGAAGAAGAGCTCCTCCTGTCTGTAGCACTTTCGCAACAACCCCGACAGTTACAATACCTTCATACTTAGAGTCGTATGACGTGATTAACGTCCCCTATAAAAAAATGTATCCTAAATTAAGGGCTCCTGAATTTCCGGCAATTAGACTGGGCGTGTTACAACACTTATGCGGTAGGAGAACAAATTTTGTGAACCATACCTTGTAGTTCACAAGCGAATGACGAGCAGTTAACCACACTTGCTTTTTCTCTTCGTTTACAAACCATACTCTGCACTTAATAGTTGATCCTAGAAAATGGAAGTCTCAAAATGAGTTAGTTAAATCAAAGGAAAAGGAACCAAACAACGACGAGAGGAAAACTTTAATGAAATAAAACTGTTGCTTTCACTTCGAATAAGGGTATAAATCATCGCGGATCCTTACAAACTTTCCAAATCCAAAAAATGCACCCACCCACTGAGAAAGCCTTATCCAATGCAACTGCTTTGTCAGAAGCCTGATCCGCAGGGATAAAGCCTTTTACAGTCTCGCAAATCGACACTTGGAGGCCACGAGGATGGATGTCAGTCACCTTAGCCTCCAGGAATTCACCTGGTACTGCGTCCTAGAATGATATTAAGCTTTAACTAATATAAGTTGGAAACAGTAAATACCGAGATACATTATCAATTTTATCTCACCTTGTACGACACAATCTTCTGGTTAAGCATATCTTTACGAGTTGACACTATTAAACACCTGTCTGCATAACGGAAGTTCATTACGCGGCAAAGATGTTCAGATCCAATCGAGTAAAATGACTCTGCAAAAGTAAGAGATATTAACCATAGAAACAACGCTATAGATAACAGGCTCTAGCATAACTAAAAAAATGGCTGACCTATTTCCTCCGGTTTATTGAGATACTGTTTGTACGCAATAGCTGTTACCAGCGGAACCTTACCGTCGTCTGCGGCAGGCAAAGAAAAACAAACTAGGAACGTCTGTGGGACAACGTCAATAACCGTACATTTGACACGATCACCAACAGAGTAGCCCTAAAAATTGAAAGAACGTGTAGAATAAAGTGATTAGAAGGAGAAGAGAAAACAATACTTAAACAAAAAGTTGGTAGAAAAAAAATGCAGGAACCAACCAGGAAGGTGGACCGTTTTTCAGCCTTGCTTATAGCAACAATATCTGGATGTGCTGATAAGACCAACAAGGGAGTATTTTGTTGACAAAACATTACAACACATCGCAATGCTCGCCCAACTCGAGTGATGTCAGCACGCAGACGAGGCGGCAGATGACTCTTAGCAACGAAACCTCTAACACCTGAATGCGAATGAACAGTAAGATAAAGGGGGACATAAACTAGGGAACAGCCTAATAATATCTCACAAGAGCGTCACGCCTTTGAAAACTTAGATGCATTCAGGATACACCGGTGAAATTCATCAGGACCAAAATTATTTGTTATGGACAGAACTATACCTTTCTTTTTATATCGCCGTGTCAGACGCTAAGAAGGCTCCGGCCACCAGTATAAAATAAACATACCATTTCCCAAGGTGACGTAGATTCCAGCCGTAACGGAAGGTTCGGGATCAGGTTCGCATTCAACAATCGTACCAGGCATAAGGTGGTTCAATTGCAGACTTTCACTGGCTTCCAAGCTGAGATTGTCCTAAAAAGTTACTCCTACTGGTACGGCGCGACATAAGATGTCAAGCAAAAGCAAGAAACAAAGAACGAGAACTTCAAAGGCTTTTGATACAGAATTCAATGGATACTCGCACCTGTTCAACGAATGATGTCACCACTATAACTCTTGACGTTTTGCTTGCTTCAATGCGGACAATAATTGGTTGACCCGTCTCAACCTGCCGCTGCTGATTTTTATTAAGAAGAAAAGCCTGCACTGACTGAAGTCCTATGTCAAGCACGGCACCTGAATAATAAACTGCATTTCTATGATCGAGTAAGGTTAGTTGCAGCCAAAGAAATACCTTTCTCTTCTACACTTTCTACGATAGCATGTAGCACCAGCCCAGGTACGAGTCTAGCAGGAGATAAGTGAGCATTCAGTTTCGAAGGATCACAACTGACGACCGCTAAGGAAGAAGCCTTCTTCTTACCATTCTTTTTTCCTTTTTTTACGACTGAATAAAAAAATTTCAGCAGCACAAAAGCTATAATGAGAGCAGCAATGATATAAACGCTTACTCAAAGAAGCATATCGAGAAAGAAATAGCACACCTATTTCACTCGTCATGAAGAGAATGAATTTTTTAAACCCTACCAGCTTATTTTAAACCCTACCTAAGAGCCAGGATAGCTAGTCTAGGATAATTTCTTACCAGTTTGGGAACTCTGGATCACCCGGAACGGAACCATCTGTCCAATGACGAAAGAAGATTCCAGTGAAACCTTTTCTTGTTTTAGCAGATCTGTGAACTTCTTTGAGACCTTAAATGAAAACACTAGCGTATGTCTTTGAAATAATAGATTAAAAAAGTGGCTCGTCACAATACCTGCGTCGCAGGTAATTTTACCCGACACGAGTCTGCGGTCTCTAGTAGAACATAGTCTTCATGTATCTTAAACAAGTATAAGTATAATGGTATAATTCGAGCTTGAAAATAATAACACAGTAAAAGAAAAGACCTGAGGTTTAACCACAACATGTGCGACAAGTGGAGATAGGTAAACCCTCATTCAAAAAACCCATATGTCATCATATACAACAACTGAGATATATACAAACCTCGGTAACGACTCCGAGTCCCATAACTCCATCTGTGAGGAGTTCCAACAAAATCGGCTTGCTCCATACAGCAGCCTTTTCTTCTGTTGCCTTCTTTTTAGACGGAGGAGCATCAGCTTTTGCCTTTGCTTTTCGCTTTAAAAAAAGAACAATCCTGTTGCCGCTTTAAGGAAGGTAACAAGCTCACAATATTGAATGAAATGACCATTTTTGTTTTCTGCAAGGAAAAATAATCCTTATAAAATTTGGGATTACAGTCGGAAAGATTGATAAACAGAGGTGAGCACTGAGAGAGTTATGGAATGTTGAAGTTAATCGCAACGGTCATAAGAGTTAGCTAGTATTCATACTGGCAGAAATGGAACTAACCTTTTTGGCCACGCCGAATAGCTGATTTTCTTCCTTGTGAGATTCCCCAGACTTGTGTGACCGTGATGAAGGAGCGACTGCAGCTCCACCTCTGGGAAAATCGATTTCTTTGTCTAAAACGCCCATAGTGGCGTTGCTCTCTAAAATAAACAAGTAGTGAAGAAACGTAAATAAGGCAAAGACCTGGAAGAATAAAACACACAACAATGAAGCCTAATAGCGAAAGGAAAAAGGAATTCGCAGTCTGCCGGCATGTGATAACTGGACGCTGGCCAAAACAGATGTGGACTCGCCTTTAATCATGCACCTACGGGTCCTTGACTGGGAAGAGGAGAAATTTCGTGGTCTGCATGCTTCTCTAATCAAAAGCGATAAAATTCTGCACCAAAACTGAATTAATTGGCGAGTAAACACCCCGAGATTAAAAAAATCGTCGTTGTTGAAAGTGGTGGGTGTAATCGCAGAACAAGAGCTTTATCCAACGCGCGTTACTATCCTCGAGGAAATCCTTGCTTACAAACCGTTTATGCCTCCAACCACGGCATTGCCGTGTCTATCGGCATAAACGCCATTTTCACTCCACACAACAACGAGGAAACAGTGAAGCACTACCAGGGCTTTATTGCTAGGCACAGTTGCACGGACATAACGTGGAATACAATAGGAGATGCCAATAAGTATGAACATGGAAACACATTAATCCGCCGCTAAAGAAAACACTCTACCAACAGACCAAGAAAACGACACTTAGCAAAAATGATGAGATCCACGGATATGCAGATCGGATACAGAATGAGGTAAGGCAAGAGGCAGCGACGAAGGAAACTGAAGACTCATGCAGAAGCCTTGGAAATACAAAAGAAGAGCGATAAGGATGTTACTGGAGAAAAGCAAGCATAAACATAAGGCCAGGCCGCTTACAACAAAATGAAAAACCAGAGATCACTGGAAAAATAAACTGGCAAGGGACGAAGAGAATGAAGTATGAGTCGGGAATAAGCACCAAACACTCAGGTGGTAAGGCCCAAGTCTTCACATGTCCACGGGAGTGGGACCTCCGTGCGATTTCACGGAGGACTTGACGTACGGCTCCATAGATTCCAGTGATGCCCATCGCCCTCTCCTCCTTACGGCGTTCACATCCGTTCCACTGTCCAATGAGCTTGTTGCTCCACCTCGTCTAAATGAATGGGGAGAGAGGGAGCGTACGCCTGCAAAAACGCAGATCTTTCTCACTTCTGAAGCCGCCGCACTTGGAGACCACATGCGTCCTTCCGTCGTCGCAAGAACGTAACCATGGATTTGTCTTTGACTGCATCTGGACAGGGCCGCATCGAAGCGTTCTTCTCGACCAATGTAGATGCTGGAACCCTTGCTTTCCTGATCAGTCTTCGACTTCTGAAAACAAATCGAATGTGGAAAATAATTTGAAGACGTGAGTTCGAACACCACCCACCCTAATACGCAGCGTCCAGAACTCTCCTCCAGCTTCCACGTCTCCTGCTTTCAACGCCACTGCTTCGGAAACGCGTAACAGACCGTAGAACAAGAGCACCAGCAGCACGTGCGCCCTATCCTTTCGCCACTGTGGCCACGATGTTCGAGGCAAGCACTCTAAGAGCGTCCTGACATCCTGTTTTGATGCAAACTCCTGCGCGTTAGCAGCCGTGCCTCTTCTTTGGGCCTTGACCATTTCATCGAGGATTGCCCACTTCATTGCCTCCTCCGGCTTCCTTCCGAATCTCTCGTAAGCGAGAGCTGAAACAAAAGTAGCTAACGAAGTGGCCCCGACCCTATTGCTCCTTCTAGCTAAGAAAACTGCCGCACTGGTCAACTCGTCTGTCCTTCTTTCTTCTGGGCCGCTGCTTTGCCACTCGCGAAAAGATCTTAGTGCTGATTTGTATGCTTTAACGGTGCTTGGGGCTCTTGCTCCTCCCAACAAACTACGGATTCTTCCTCCGACTCGCTCATCCATCTTGTAGGCCGTATCAATCAGACTTCTTACTACCTCATCTCTGCTCCGAGGGCCTAAAATTTCACTGATACTGATTGTATCCTAACCCGAATGTATCCTATTACACTTCTTTTTTTTTTACTAGTAAAAATTAGATCAAAACCAGACTGCAACTGCGCCGCAAACGGCCTAGAATGAGAGTCCACCCACGCCTAACGGCTTTTATATCGCTCCCGCGTATGATACTCAGGCTAAACCCCACGTCTGAACCTGTTAAGCCAAAACACGTCCGAACTCGTTGAGGGTTCCGTTTCCTCGTTGCTGGTGTCGTGAAAACGGCTCTTTCCGTAGCAGAGGTGTTTTGCTTGACCTAAATATGTTCCATCGCACCAGCACATTCGACTGGAGGGTCCGAGTCAAGAGGTGCGCTCGCTCGTTAGCTGGGTCATGTCGCACTTCGACCGCACATTCCCATAGGCAGAGGCAGTCATGGCTGCAGCATCCATCTGTCATGAACCCTTCGTAGCTAAGGAAGACAGTCAGTGAGACAACTCATACATATCGTCGCTCGCGAGGGACCGTCGTTGCAGTGATAGTACTTGATAATATAGGAAGGAATTAATTCGCGCATAAAGTTTTTCTAATATCTTAACACAAGTGGGTGAGTATAAAATCCAAAATTAAACTCTCATTCACTGACTTATCTTCTGAGTCACAGAGATATCGAAAGGATTCCGGGTTAGATCATTTACAGAGTACATAGGCATTGCACTGAAATTTTAATGTAAATAAACATAAATCCTTGAAGTTCCAAGCACTTTTCGTCTTGTCAACTTATCTAGTTCAATAAGTTTTATGAGGATTTTTATTACGTGAACAGAAATACCGGACGTAGGTGCTTTTTGATTTTTCTTTGTGATTTCGTTTGCTGAAGTGCCTTTTCCAACTTTGTTTCTAACTTGGTCATTATTCTTGGAGATCTGCCTGACTTCACCCGCTACTCCATGCTTAGGACTTCATGAACCGTAGATGTAACCTGGAACATTGCCTAAAAAATAAGAAATAAAATAGAAGGGCGCTTCGGATAGATGACTGCAGAAGCACTGCTGTCAAAACCAATCTTTCTTATTCGTGTTCTATTTCTTTGGGATTTTTCTCTGGACGAGCTTGAGTACAGGATACATTCTGCATGATCAACAGGCAAACCACCCCGTAGTTTCTAAGTACTTACTAATATTACTAGAAGAAGCCTTCAGCAATATTACTACTCGACAAAATTGAACCGTTTTCTTAATTGTTTGTATATTTAGGCATTAGTAGTGCGTATTTACTGTTAATAGTAAATTTTATATTTGCATGGGTGGAAAAGGTTTCGGCATCTCAGCATCAGAAGTCTCCAGCAGCTTCTAAATAACAGCGCTTTCCTCGATCCGCACTGCGGTGTCCGCATATTCTGTACATTTTCAACGCCCTTCTGCCGCGCGCGACGTTTCTGGCGGCAAGGCGCGGTTCAGGAGACCGTCTACCTTAAAGGCAGAGGGCCACCTCGTTCTGCCTGTTGGATTTACCAACATATCCTGGATCCACCACAAAAAAAGCTCCAACGAAAACTAGAAAAAATTCAACGGACATTCACACGAATTTTATTCTACCGAGCTGCCCCTAGCCATCTTTACCCCGCAGTACTTCCTGGGTATCATGAACGTCTGAACTGTTTAGGACTAAGTAGTCTACTACAGCGGCGTGTATTAAGTGACATCAGCTTTTGTTTCCGGCTGCTTCGCAATGAGCTAAATTTACGACCTAGTAAGTACTGGGTCTTCAGACCATCTCATGGACGCACAGGTAGGTTCAAAATTCACTTCAAAATGACCAATATGAAGAATTTCGCGCATTTTTCCGTCTTTTACCGAGGAGCCAAGTGGCTAGAAATGCTGTCTGATGAGGTTTCCAGCTCGCCAAAATTGTCAACATTCAAGTCTAAACTGCGAAAGCTAGACGTTTCAAGAAAACTCAATATCACACCTCCGTAGAAATTCCTTTTTCAGATCACTTCCGATGTGTACGTGGTCTTCTAGAACGGTCTAGTTTGCCCTGCCATCCCCGGTCCATTTATTTCTGGCGAACATTCCATATGCGACATCTTATGATGGACTGGTCTTTTTGATTCATGAGTATCAATTATTCCAAAGACTGTGTGCTTTCAGTATCACTTTCTACTTCTTACTTGCTACCTTAACCTGTCTTGGTCTCCCAGGCCGTAAAAGCTCTTTTTTTTCCTGCACGTTTACCTGCTGCAATTTCTGCACATAGAACGGAACATCTAGCCGAAAATTTCATGTCTAAACCATTTTACATCTGAACATTCACAACTGTGCCACAAAACCTATGCATTTGATTCATTTTTTTAATGGTGAGGTCCTAACAGGGTCAATGGGGAAAGAGCCGGCGAGCATCCCACTACGTTTACGCCTGGGGTTCGTACCAGATCAAAGAGGCGCCCATGCGCCCGCCCCAGAATGGATTTTTCCAGTCGCGTTCGTAGTGCGTGATTATCTCAAAGACTGGAACCTTGCAACTGTTGGCATCACCCGAATTCTTGAGGAAGGTTGCAGTTTGAATCTCCATGCGGCATAGCGAAAGGTTTTAAGCGTCGCCAGGCCACATGCCGTTCTTTATTGCTTATACCACCTTAAATTAGCAGGTATAAATTTGAAACACTTTTGGATACGATTGGGGAACCAAGAGAGGACCCGTTTTATATGTTGTATTATGATCGTTTTTTTAACTCCTTCTTCGTTTCTGGCAATGGTTGTTTAATCAAGAGAACACCTATCAGTTATGGCACACCTGTTGGTGTAATAAATAAATAAGTAAATAAATATCCTAGACCTTCTCATCATGTTGATCCCTGGGATGTACATCAACAGGCCCAGAAGCGATGAAATCCCCATTTTTGGAAGGCTCGAACTGGATAAAAATTTGGAGCCCGGAGGCGGATCGCTCCAAGCTGTGCTGGCTGCCTGCCACGGCTGCCGCGTCGGTCAACGAGTCTTGGCGTGTCCAATCGATAAGATCAACGGCTTCACATGTCAACTCGGGTTGCCAAACTGTTACAGACCCCGTCCTGGAAGACGGGTTTATAGACCATTCTGAGACAATTTATGTACAGTCCTTGTCGAAAAGATGGACGGATTCCGTGCCTGCAGAAACGCGGTGGGACCTGGACGACGGATGCGGAGAGAGCATGCTCCAAGTGAGAGGGTCCAGTAGGTCCCGCCGCGATTCTGCAGCCGCAACGCTATGAAACCGCACGCGCAATCCGTCTATCTTTTCGACAAGGACTGTATACCGTTGGAACCATCGCGCCGAGTAGATGCAGAATCTGCTGTTAGCTGAACTACGAAAATGAAGTGGACCCCTGCCTTTAAGCGTTATTTATAGTGCGTCGGAGTCCGATTCGCATCGGATATGGGCTGCGACGGTCGGATACGGAATCGGAACGATGCGTCGTGGCTTTGTTTATAGTCCGCAAGCACACGATTTCGGATCAGCTGTTTCCATCCATGAATTTCGCATGTTTTCTTTGCAAATCAAGCTGTATCAAGCTGTATTCATCGGTTTCTGACTTTTTTCTTTGATTTTTGGAGTTCTCAGCTTTTGCAAATTCTCTTCAACCTCAAGAATTTTATTGTAATCTTCCAGATAAATAACATCATATCATTATCAAACTCTTCCAATTATGCAATTACTACAACATGGAGATGATGTAAAGAAGTATACGATAGGTTTTAGGTCTAGCTATTTGGAGAGTAAATGATAGTTAGTGACACGAAAGAAAAAACAAAAGAAAATAACGAAAATGGGGTGAAAACAGCCGAGAAAATTCGCCAGAAAAATCGATACGTACCTTTTGTTATCCGACGGGATCGGATTCCGACGCACTATAAATAACTTTAGCTGGTAACAGCTGATGCCGATATGGGCAGCTCTTACACGACACCCGCAATTATAGGTGCGAGCGATGTGCGAGAGAGGTGCGAGGAATTTTCGAGCGCACCTCTTGACCGTCATCCGCAGACAGAAGTGCTACAAATGAATTGAAAAGACATATGGGATAACGGATACCAGATAATGGGCAACAGATGAGTGTTCCAGATTAGGGCTGTGCGTTACTAACGTAGCGAATTAACGCGTTAACGCGTAATGGCCGTTTTTGGCCTAACATAACGAATTAACGAAAAACCACAGAAATCCGTTAGGATCCATTTAGTTAATAGGCCAAATGGTATCTGAAATGTGTACATACTTTTTGACGCTCTACACAAATTTCTCGTGATATACAGCAGATGATGCGCATAACCATGACGAGTGTAAATGATCTGCTGTAAGGCACCCGAAAAACAATATGCTTTCATTGAAATCTTATCATCTTAGCTTTCATGAACTAAAGCCGTGGGGGCGGGTATAGCTGTATTATTGTTGAGGATAGATATACGAATGAGAACTTTCATAAACCTGCAACTATTTTAGGAAGTGGACGAATACTTTCGCGTAAGCGATCATTCTCTATTGATCCTTCTGAGTATTAGAGCATCGATATTGACATCACGAAATTCCCTTATATAAAAATGTTGGCAAATACAGGGTGGCGCATAATTACTGTCCCAAAATTTAAAAAAAAACGCATAAAACTTGAATGAATAAATTCAGACGATCTCTTCAACAACTATTTACTAACATCTAACAAAACAAAAATCAAGATATCATTCAATGTGGCCTCCTTTGGCGGAGATGACAGCCTTCAGACGCTCAGGATATGACTCCATCGTGGCGCGCACGTGATCTTGCGGTATTCCGTCCCAGGCTTCCTCCAGAGACTTCTTCAGAGCCTGAACGCTGGTGTTTTTTCGAACAGGCCTTCTGCTCCAGCAAGCCCAGAAAGTCCAAGAGATTCAGGTCCGGCGAATTAGCCGGTCATTCGGATGCACGGATAAAGTCCGGCAAGTTGGCGAGCCACCAGTCTCGGGTGGACTTAGCCCGATGAGCAGGTGATCCGTCCTGTTGCAAGATTCAGTGGCCGTTTTCGTAGTGCTGGAAGGCCCATGAAAGCACTTACTCTTCTGTATTTCCAAAAACACGTTTTTGTCGATCCTGACGTCTTTTTTCCACAAAAATGAGGGGGTTCGCCTGGTCGCTGACACTTCAGCGAAAACCATCACAGAAGCTGGATGCAAATTGCGTGATACAATCCGGCCCGCTGCATCGGCTTCCCTACTACTTTCCGCGTACACCCTATCATTTTGGGGATTGTACACCTGCTCAACTGTGAATAGTTTTTCATCCACAAAAACCGTTCTCATGTGGGCGTCACCAACGGCCCTCTCAAGGAGCGCGCGGCATTTTTTCACCCTAGCAGTTCCTTGGTTTTCGTTGAGGTCATGCAACTTTCGCAGCTTGTAAGCCCGCATCCCAAGCTTCTCCTCAACAACTCCATGGAGGCTCCGCCGGGAAATACCCAGCTCAACTGCCATCTTTATCATGCTGCGTCATGGGTTTCTGCCCGAACGTCTCTTCACGATTTTTTTTCATCGGTCAGTTGTCACTGTGACAGCACGGCCAGTTTTTGGAAGATCATTAGTCGTCCCTTTTCAGAGTCCTGTACACCACCTTACTGTTCACGTTGAGCCGACGGCAGATTTCCGAAGTTCAGTCCTCTTCCATGCATCTCGAATATTGCGGAACGGTGTGCTGACGGCTTTGCCATTTCTTGCAAAATCAGGCGAACCAAGTTCATGCGAGGCAGATATATGCAGAATGATATGCCAAACATTACATAACAAAAACAGATCTACACTAGTTGCATAGGATTACATGTCCAGGATGTCCTCGGTAGAAAGATCCCCACAACAAAGGCTAGTCCTCCCAAGTCTTCATTTCTAGTTTCATTGACGATAACGCGATTTTCTGTGTGCCATCACATAAGCTGGAGATATGCTTCACATATCCCTTGTGGAATTCTGATAAAGCTTTTACTGCTGATTGAATATTATGAATGTATTGACTGCTAAACGCTATTCGTATAACAGATTCAAAAATTGATAAGAACAGTAGGACTCAGTGAATAGTCGAAATGAATACTACGCGGAAGGGGGTACCGTTCAACCGTGAGCTGCGAGGTCATCAATTTCAACCTTGTTAGTGGTCACCACATTAGCCAGCGCTGTTGTTGATCTTACTGTCAAATAATGGGATTGAGGGTATTGTCTCACATTGTCGTAAGCCCCAGAAAACCTGAGCAAGAGCATCCCTTCCTGGACAAGCACAAATCTGTTGTATTACCTTCTATACTACCTTATCTTTTATCTTCCATTACATTAGCTTTTATTACCTTCTATTCCTTTTTTGTATCACCACTGTATTACGGACCTTCTCTTACCATCTTCAACATTCCAAATCGCGTAGGACTGAAAACGCGCTAGATCAAGTAGTACAATGGCTTGTATGGAATGGAGCAACCATTTTCTATCTTTTCCGCACCCTTTCCCTGCGCCAAAAACGGGTTGGTCAAAACATACGGACGACGGCTAAACGGATAACCGGATACGGATAATCCGCTCATCCCTGATCTGCATTGAACGAACAGTTGTGGGTTGAATTCTACGCGCCGAATAGTGCTGAGAATGTTGCAGTTTCACGGTCGAGGACAAGAACAGAGCATCACTCCACATTGGAGGTCTCAAAATAGCCCAAAAATTAAGGTTTCAAGACATTTTTTTTCGCCGAAACTTTGTGTACCGTGCTATTTGAGGTGCTGAACCCGAATGTCGTATCCATAGGTGATCTGAAGCTTATTTTTTCAAGGTTACACATAGTATGCGGTAGGAGATGGCCGTTCTAATCAAGGGCTAAACTACAGCAATGCTGTGATTGACTGGGAACACGCAATTGGTTTCATGCTCATACATAGTTAATGATTCTCTAGGAGCTCATCTTGTTGCTCTGCGGCACATGCGGAAATCAGCTTGGGTGATGGACAAGTTCCCCTCCTCGTCAACTCTGATGTATTGAGAATTCCAAACGGCCAGGGCTGGGATTCATGAAACGATAACCAAGCAAACCCAGGCTAGCAAACTAAGTTTTGCCGTCTGCGCTCTCTTAGCACTACGTAGTCAGTACGATAACCAATCACGCTAGCCATCCCTGGTTTGCTTGGTTATCGTTTCACGAATACCAGCCCAGGTAAATACGGACCTGTGTCGGGCGGGACTTGGCACTCTGGCTGTCTGCCGCACTCCTCGACTGATAGTGCTTGATGACGCTCTCTGATATGTATAGTAATGGTCACCCTGATCCAGTGTTGTTCCTTTGCGGCCATATCACTTTATCACCACATATCAGTAGCGCGAGCTGATGCAAAGACGGGAGTGTAGCGGTGTAAGCCTGAGATGGTTTCATTCTTCAGTGTATGAAACTGTTACCGGCCTCCAATTGTTTCATTCAAAGCACGAATGAAGCTGTTATGCTGCAGCAGTGCTTACTTAACCGCTCTTGCATTAGCTCGAGTTAGAGATGCGTGAGGACATAGTGATACGGCCGGAAAGAAACAGCATTGAATCAGGATGACCGCAAGTATATTCTCTGCCCAAGATTGTGGCGCCGTGGCAGTGGTCCATATTCGTCTAGCCGTTTGGAGTTCTTGCAGTCACTGGGTAACTTCGAGTCAATCACGATTGCACTTCTACGTGGCTCGAACGTTGCACCACCTACGTGGCGCGGCCAGACTCTGTGGATGTCGGTTGCTGTCTCCTCAGACAGTGACCAACCACTATGCTCGGCCGAAGGCAGCTCACCTCGCTTGTCATTGCGAGGTACACTGTATACTTGCAACCGGATCGAATAATTATTCGGTTATTCGAATGAAGTATTCGAATCGAATCATTCGAAAATTCGAATATTCGAAATTTTCGTTTTTCGAATATATTTGAAATTCGAAAATTCGAAAAAGTCAACTTTCGAATATATCCGATTATTCGAATATTCGAAACCCCCATTATTCGAATGCGTCACCCGAATATTCGATATTCTAATCACACGAAATGGATCGGAGACGTTTGCCTTGTGCTAGCTTAGTTTTGTATCGGAAGAAGACATCCTAGTGTGATGGTGAGTGGTCCTACGGCGATTTCCTTTCAGGTAAGATTTCTGAGCCCATCCGATTGGATTTTTTAAGTGGACGGCTGACTTACTCCATTTGAATAGTACGTCTGAGAAGTGCGGTGCCCGTCTAGACCATGCAATTCCTTTCAAGTTATCCCCACGCCTTCATGGAAGAAATTTGGTTGATCGTGATGGCATCTCCGAGACAAATGTAGAGAGAAAATATATCTTTTGTTATGAGGCAGCCGATAAGTGACTGTTTCAAACACTACTCGCATAAGTAGTCTGAGGAGTTTTGGTGGTCTTTTGAACTTTCTTACTGAATGCTAGGAGAAGCAGTGTCGATAAAGCTGTTTTTCATGCACTCAATGCTCAACCTCGTAGTGCTAAACCTCAAGCAAATTGTTTAAGAAGGATCGGTTGTAACATTCTTGTAGAGCAAGACAAGCGCTTTCGAATCGTTATGTCTCATAGCCAAGAGGTGGAAAAAACAGTGAGCGTCGATGACAGGGCGTTTTTCGCAGATATGACATGCATGTCGTGCAGCCGCTCGCCTGCGCTGGAGTCGCCGTTGTAGCGGCAAATCAGGGTATTCGTGGTAGTTTTTCAATCAAATCTGATGTTAACTATCAAGAAAACTGGGCCGCGTGCTTTCCGAGTGCGCGAAAAATGCACTGCCATCGACGCTCTCTCTAAGCGGTTAAAACTGCAACTGAAAAAAAATGCGCAAAGACTTATAGCAACACCCAATACTTTGCTTTTGCTTTTGTTGATATTCAAATTTTTTCAAAATTTAATTTTTGATTCGTTTTCTAGATTCATTCGCTTGGATCCGTTGAAGTCAATTGAGATTTTGGCTTTTGAGTTGATCTATTTGGATTACATGATGGTCTCTTGCCGGTTTTTGTGACAACAAATTTGAAGGTGGCAGTAAAACGTGTTACGGATTGGTACACTGCCAGAACGTCATAATCATGAGAAACTATATCGCCGTCGTCATCCCGGCTCGTCCGGATCTCTCGCCCCAGAGAAGGTAGCATCGTCGCCCCTCTTAATTGTCTTCGTGGCCCTACTGGGTTTCTGTCATCCCAAAACAAGTTTTCGAGGGCAATGATTCCACCGTGCAGGTCCACGAGCCTTTGGGAGACCCGTGGACCAGTGCGCTGAAAACTCCATAAATTGAGTGTTTAGCAACTTGGAAACGCAAATAAACTCCATTAGCGTCTTCCAAAAGAGCTGTGCAAGACTAAATCCTCAAAACTTCACCAGAAGAACAACAAAACTCAAAATCCCGGAGGCTTGCAAAAACTTGGGAAGAAGCAAAAAAAACGGCAAAAAACTAGTGTAAGTGGCGAAAGATGTGCAGATCAGCGAAAACAATGAGAGCCGTTAAAATCAGGAAGGCGCAAGCTGGAAAAGTCTTTAAAAAATCAGATCAGGGGGTATGTACCATCGTAATTGGCGGCCCCACCACCGACCGCATCCATATTAGAAGAATGGATTTACCTGAAAACTCTTAAACAGGATAAGCCGAGGATGCTGATCACGAATATCATCCTCATTTTGCATTACACTATCGACTTTATAGATTTTATCGAGTTTTCCTAGGTAGAGATCCCTCTCGGATCTGCCTGAAAACTTGCACCCGGGCGTTTTCGAAGGTGCTGTTTACAAACAGCCCTGCAGGCGAATTGTCGCATGTGTAATCGATCGATTTCGCTTCCCTTACTTCATTTTTAAATCTTTCCATGCTCTCTACCTCACACCAAATTCTTGAGCGGTTCCGACCCGTGCAGAAATCTCTTGAAGGTGCCGGGAATCGAACTCGTGGGAGCGCAAATGCCAGCGCTGAAACTGATTTCTCGCATGCGCTGCCAATCAGTCCTGTTTTGACACCAAGCGACGTGATCGTTCTTGCTGGTAGTCTGGTCCGATCGGATAAGAAAGGATGATATCGACTTCAAGGTTGTTTTACCTCCAGTTTTGGGCTTCTAATGTGTTTCTTTTGTGTCTTCTTCCTTGGAATTGCTCAGTGTACAGAGAAAACATGTAAGAGCAGAGGGAGGGGAGGGTAGTTGTGAAAAGGTTTGCGAGGGAATAGGGGAAGAGGGCCGGTATTTGCTATCGTCATGCTTGACCCTGCCATGGGAGGTGCAATGGTAATTGGCACACCCTTTATGCGAGAAACATGCTCTTTTTACAAACATATTTATATTGTGACTGAACGACTGTTTGTGCGTTTCAGCATCTATGGTATCTACAATAGCGTCACTAAACTGACCCCTTATGTAGGAGCTTGCATACTTTTCCGCAACGGCACCGCCGCCGCCACGGCAAAAGATGTCGCCCAGCGGCAAAGTAGCCCCACTGCCATTTCTTGCAACGCACAGCAGGGCACGTCGTTGGGCGCTGCCACTGCAGAAAAAGCATGCAAGCTCTCGTCTCCAAATTTTTGCCACAGCGACGCCGCCGCGACGTCGCTTTCCTATGCTTAAAGGCAGCACCCTCGGAAATTTTCGTCGTACATATAACAGCGTTTTCTGGTGTTGTCGAGGCTGCTCAACATATTTATGAAGCTGACACATTCCACCAGCAGCGAAAAACACCTTTTAAAAGCATATGGTTTGGTAAAGTGCAGCTGGTGACGTCGAGTTGCACGAGCCATGGATGAGGACCAATATCAAAAGACCGATCAAGTAGCCTTTTTCACCTGCTGGATCTTCGCGTAATCATTTTTTTCTGAACAGCAGTCTTTCCGCACTTTTCAGAAAAAAATAATAATTGAAAAATGTATGTGAATCAATAAATGTGTTACTTGGAAATCTAAACATCATGAAGTCCCCTAATGGAGGAATAGTGACTAGATGAACACGAAAACTAGATGAAACAATAGTCGAACAGGTAGAGACATCGTGAAATGCTAGTAGAAGAGGGTCGCGGGGTACAAAAAAGGCGAACATTACAGAAAAAGAACTAAAACGACCCACAGTGGAAAGAGTGCAGTGATTTTCACCGACAAATGCCACAAAACAGCTGATTCCAGTGCGTTTGGGGCAACAAAAGAAAGCGTTGACTCGTCCGAAGTTCTCGTCATCACGTACGAATACTTGTTAAAAAGCTGAACGCAGAGTTTTTCTGATGCTCGTTTTGTACGAGAACTATCCCGGTTGTGCCAAAGCTACTGAAAAAGTGAAAATCTGGGTAGCGAATATTTCTGTGGGTGCTGCCTTTAAACATGGGCGAATGTCGCTGCGGCAAAAGTCTGCATGCCCTTTGTGGGATCATCGAATTTCCTTGTTTTGAAGAACACCTGTCCACACACGCTGGATACGGCGCGTTATCTAAACCCACTGTGCGCACGCACGCACAAATTCACAGGTTTTCTGAAAAACATATAAGTTATTATTAGTCTTCTGTAAAACAGTCCTTCAGTGGTGAATTTTTTCACTTTCGCTTGGATTTGGATTAGCACCAGCTGAAATGTGCGTTTTCATGATACTTGGGTTTCTTTTAGTTTTCAGCAGCGCTCAATCCACTGCCTGTTAGCTTCAAACGTAGTCTTTCATAACGATAAGAACACCCATGCCATGCCTCGTCATGCGGGCTCATCTTTGCATTCCTTGACTTGGCTATTGCATTCCTCATAGCGCTAAGGCACATTTGTATTCAACAGCGTTTATGTGAAAGCGATGCACTTGCATATCAGTTTGACATGTGAAAGCCTTCACAGTAGTCGAGATGACTTTTTATTCATATAGCTTCAGATTCACCAAGTATAAAACGCTCATCGAGTGGCACAACTACCACAGAAACAGTCCCCTTGGAAAATGTTTGCATCCTCGCGTTTTCTCTCAGCTCCATATTCATCTTAGTACTTCTAAGAACATGAAAGCTATCAGGTGCGTGCAAAAGTTCCGGGGCAGTTGGTGGTATTTCATTGTTTGATGTTGTTTTGGTCCTTGCGGTTTCCATATCTTGCAGCCTTTTTCATATGTGCTTATCCTATTAGCCTGAAACCTCTGCTACCTATCGCACTTTTGGCTCTGATCTTGATCACAGCGTTGCCGTATTTTAGCCGTAATACCAATGTTAGCTACAGTCAGCAAATTTTCGGAATTTTGCTTTATGAATTCAAATTCGAGCGATTTGCGAGGGGAACAACCCACAATATCAACCTTTCGTTCATGCAGGGTATCTTCTCCAAAATGCCAGGGACTCATGGGCTCTTGTGGAATCTAGACGGAAAGGAGAGCAGGAAAATGCTCCACGAGCTAGTCAGTAACTTGCTTTTCAAAGAGGCGATTGAAAGGGTCACGTTGAATCAGACCCAGTACAAGGTGTGCAGAAAACTACGAGGTAATTACCCAGATATGTCCCGTCACTTGAAGAAAATTGGTAAGAAGAGAAAGATAAGTAAACGGATTTCGTGTGAGCTGAGCGACGAACACCAGTGTCGCTACCTGGACGACTGCATATATTTGATCTACTGATTTTCTAGCGAGCTGTTTCTTGGAGGGGTTCTTATTACTAATGCAATGTGGGTCGTGTACGTTAATAGGAAGAGGTCGTTTCAGGATTTAGATATCATCGGCCTCCTCAAAAAGGAGACAAACCATCGCTACTCCTTTGGAATTTTTTTGTCCTTTTCTGGTCTGCAATTAGAGTGATCCGCAACGATTTTTTTTTCAGAATAGATACACCATTATTGTTGAGCAATACGCTGTTTTGTCGAGAGTAATCATGGGAAAACTATCAAATATAAGGCCAACACAGGCAAGCATATGTGGTCCGCTGCTGCTGCGCGATTACGGATATCAGCATGTTACAGTGTCAACCTTGTAAAAAATGGACCATTTGGGCTTTGAAATTCTCATGTGTTCCTTGTAATCTCTGAACCTGTTCCCAACAAAATATCCCCCTTTCAAGCTTCTAAATCATCTCATCTGCTGTAAAACGTTCAATGAAAAGATCCTGCTTAGAAACGATGTGTGCCGCTTTTTCAAGTGTAAACCTGTCAAATTCAAGTCTTCAGGAGAAATCTTTATGTGCTGCGTTGGCAACACTGCACTGGTGAAAATGCTTTTTGATTTGATCAAAAATGTTGACTCTGAACCGAGTTATGGCGTTTCAAAAAATTAAGTGGAACTGCCCCGGAACTTTTGCACGCACCTAATATATCATGCCGCTGCTCCGTGAAGGCATCTTGGAAATCATAACAAAGTCGGAATGGCAATATACTGGCTCGGCTCACTTTTCCTCACATACATACAGTGGACGTCAACGGCGGTGGCCCATCCGCGGCCTCGAGAAGGACGCCGCTCAACTGCGCCGCGCGCGCCGTAACCAGTGCCTTCTGCCGCTGTTATGCTACTTCGAGCAGCTTTTGTACCCGTTTTAAGGATTTCCGACCGAATGGGGAAGAAAAGCGCCCAGGAATAGCATTCCGGCGGCAGATGACACCGATCCCGGTGCGCGCGCCGGGATCGGTGTCATCTGCCGCTAATCTTTAATTCCAGAGAGGTTTCATACTCCATTTCATTGACACAGCTCTGTCGTTCCACGACTTGAAATAATTTCAGCTGTTCATCATCCAATAATAGCCTTTGAGGAACCAACTCGTTATGAAGGTCGTCGCCGTTATCCTAGCAGCTACAGTGGTTCCGTTGTTTTTTTGAATCAGACAGATTTTAGTACTGCATTACAAAATGTTATGTTCAGGTGCTCGCTTATGTCGTTGTGGCCCAGACGATGGAGAAGTTGACGAAGAAGTAAATCGCAATAAGCAGATGACTCATTTCGAGTTTTGCTATGTTGTTGCTTCGAATGACTAACTTTGAGTTTTGCTATATTTTTGTTTCGAATTCAAGACTGACGAAATTCTACATTGTACCGGAAGAGGTGAAATGATACAACACATTCGCCTTGGCTCGATCGCGTGCGACTGCCTCTTCACATCACTCTAAACACTATCTCTCTAAAGAAGATAACATGATTAACCTCGGTGATCTAACCTTTCACACTTTCACACTGGCTAGTAACATTTTAAGTCGCTATGACAAAATTCTGGACAACTCGCTGGTTTTTTTGCAAATATTGCGTTTGTTCAGCACGTTCCACCAGCCTACGCGTAGAGGTTAATGTACTGCAATGCTCTCTTCTTTTGACAAAATTAAACTCTCACTCTGCTAGCTATCGCCGATAGTTGTATGGTCAACAGTCTTTTTGAAAATCATAAAGTCAATGTTATCGGGATATATTTGGACACCTAAATGAGGTGATGTTCTGAGTAGTTGGGGCAGTAGTGTCGCGTAAATGATGAAAAGTGTTAGGAACAGCACTACCCCTTGAGGAACGCCACTTGTGCATGGATATCTCCCAAAGAAGCGCTGTTCGATCTTCACAGTAAAATATCTGCCCTGAATGAGATTTAAACCGAATCTACTATATCGAAATGTTAGGATTCCAAAAGCGGCTCAGAATAAGAGATCTCATCCAAAGCTTTAGAATGGTCTTGTAGATGACATCCGTTGATTTACCAGCACTATGTGCTAAGGTCCAATCAGAAACGCTAGCAGAGAGATTTGTCATAGTGAATCTGTCAAAGAGGGAACCATGTTGCTCAGGTGGATGACGTGGAATTTTTCGGGCAATGACAGTAATCGAACGAGAAATATGACATCAGCATCTCTATACCAATTTTTTCAAGGCCTTCACTGCTCGTGGTTCATGCTAATAAATTGGAAATCGGATATGCATCAGCCGCTGGGGTCTGAAGTACACGTGTAACAATCGCTTCTTACCATATACTCTGGACTTCACCGAAGTGTGAGAAAAAATTCACCAAATCCGCCAGAGGCTTGGCTGGCACGTCTTTTATACAGCACTTGAGATGTGCCATCGTAACATTCTGAAAACGAATGCTTCAGTGTTTTGAAGCGGTCAGATATCTTGGTAGGAAGGAAAATACATTACTGCAAGAGTGGAGCAGCGAAATGCTGCGCAAGTGCCTTTGCTCTATCATATTCTCAGACAAACCTCTGAGCAGTCTGTGCACCAGTTTCGAGCTGACCAGAACTCTCGCGGTCCTTACCTGAATAAGCAGCGGACAGGCTGCCATGTGGCGCGATTTTTTAAGGAATAGTGCACGATCAGCCCGCCAAGCGAATGAACGGTTCTCGGAGCGGACACCGGGAATCTTGGCGGATATCTCCAGAAATAACCAGAACCAGTGGGTTCACATTATTTTTATTTATTTTATTATCTACACTCAAAGTGCACCAAAAATAACAAACGAAATGTGTTAGTAACAGTAACACAATCGAAGAACTCGTATCTATCGTTAGTAAGTGTAGTGAGCCCAAGTAATAGCAATAACTAGATGCGGCTTAATGGTATTGCCCCAACTCATTCAAATAGATCACAATGATCATGATCAATTATGGAGAAAAGCAGTTCAATGCGATGGCCACCAGGATAACTGGATTTAACTATAGACCCTATAGAGTAAAGCTTCCTATACCAGGACGTAGCATGACGTGATTACCATAGTTGAAAATGAAGCCCACGGTCAATCACTTTCGTGCGATAAAAGGACAGTGGGCACCGAGGCGTCAGGTCTTAATTCCATACATACTCCGGCAGTACGAACCTCTTTCAGCCACCACACCTAATCACAAATCATGGCGTTGGCATATGAACCAAAAGCGATGAGGCTATCAGAATAAGTTACAGAGTGGGAGTCTAATGAGATTTTGTTTTGCATTACCTCTTAGTCTAAATTTATGTGTTTTTCATATGGAGCAACATCATCACGCACTACACAATGAAATAAAAGAAATCGAATAATTACATAAAGTCTATCTTCAATTTATTGCATGCGCTTGTGATATCGCTGAGAAACAGTACACTGGCATAGTGAACAACGAATCATAACCATCGGAATACAAGAAAAAAAACTAGTCAAAATAGATCTCTAGAACCATGAAGAAAAAGTCAACATAGAAATTCAGAATAATGAACAAACAAAACATAACTCGCATAGGGTGCATGAATGAGGCAAACCGTACAAAATGCACTTGCGAACGCAATAAAGGGAACATCAAGGCAATTCAGGCGAGGAACAGTAAGAAGATGACAGCACGCATCAGAAAGCTACACATCCTCCACACTGATGAATTTGGCCACAATCTCAGATGTTCCATCACAAAAAGAGGCTGACTGATTCCTTGATGTCCGTTATTTTTGCCTTCTTTTAAAAAGTGAAAGCTTCTCAGGATCATTACATTAATGAAGGTAGAGAAATCGCACACACTGCACGGAATCCAGCGATAGTTGTTTCCTTCGTCGACTTCGCATTTGCATGAGCGGATGTCCTTTCTATAAACAGTTTTATCAAGTTGAGCGTCATATTCTAACCAACAGTTTCACTTATAAAGCTTTCTGGAGGGCGGTTGCATAAGTAAGGCAAGCTAGTACACACGTACTCTCACTCATCAAGACTCATACCTCTCCTGAGTCTCACTTCTGCTCGTCCGAATTCACAAAGGTCCTCAGCGAAACCTAAAAACATCACATGCTTGGTTTACGCTACCCCACTACAACTGCACACTCGCTGGTTGACCAACTCACCAAGAAACTTTTCTTGGATATGGTGCGGGAGCTCTAAGAGGCGCTTGTCTTTCGCGCAGACTCTGTAACGAGGATTCTGCATTGAATTCTATTTGAGGAGCACCCAACGGGGCACCTTTCAAGGTGGTGGAGTCTCCTCCAATTGCCAGACTTTACTATGATTCGCTACAGTCCTTTTCTCCGAGGAGTTACTTTTGAGATGGCATGCACGTTGCCTTTTGCAACACTTGATTATGCCAGTGCAACACACTATTAAAGAAGACAAAAATTTTGTTGAATTGATTCCCTTGAAATGGTAAAACAGACAATAAGACGGTTTGCAAAGTTATTGATCCTCCACTAGATCGAAAATTTTCCGAACGAGTAGATCTGATGTCGTTATTGATTCCTTCGTAGTCGAATTTGCAGATCTCAGGTGCTGATCCAGTGAGGACGAATTGCTGGACCCTTGGACAGGATTCATACAGTAAAAAAAAGCCGTACTAGACTTACATCAGGCCCCAGCACGGCTGTCCCGGAGGCAAGCTGGGCTTCGTGAAGAGGGCAAAAATCAAAGGGGGCTCCGTACAGGGTCCGAATCTGAGCCCCGAAAAAAAAATTGGGTTTTTGTGGGTCCCAAGATGTGCAAAGCGTTGATAAAGCGAGGAGAAAAAAAGCTCGAGGAAATGACTCCTGGTACTTCCAGCTGCGCAATAACGGCGAGTGAGGACGAGAAAGTTCGATTGGAGCAGATCATTCATAGGTTCCCACTATCCGGAGGAAACGAGGCACTGCTGCGCTGCTGAAACTGCACGGATTGATTTGGAATCTTCGGTGAAATAAGAACAAAGGGAATACTTGGAGTTCTTGGAAAAGACATTTCAAACATTTGCAAAGTAAAAAAGCTGTGTTAGGTAACTAAGCCCAGACTTCACGGATTCACTTCAAATTTTGGACAAAATGTGTCTCAGCGTGCACAATAAGTGTTTGAAATGGTTCCCCAAACCTATGTGAATGAAAAAATTGTATGCTCATTACGTGGTCCAGCCCTTCGCACGAAGGGCTGGACCCGCAGACGCGAAGGGCTGAGCCTTTCGTGGCACTTCAGAAGCATAGATTTTCTATTCAGGCACAATAGTTTCGGTGGATTTTTCATACACCTATACCACTAATCTCGTGCTTTCATACGCACCTTAGTATGTCCCATATCATATCCTTCTAGCAGAGATATAGCCCAAAAAAGGTAAACTTTTTTATACTCTACGATGCGCCGACGGACAGTAAGACAGCTCGCGTTTCATTTGCATTCAAATCAGTGCAGCATCCCCATTCAAATCAGCCCAGCGTGTTTCTGCACGTCTTCCAGTGGATCTTTGATGTATTGTGTCGTCTTTTTCCTTGCTACTCATTCAAAAGCTGTTGTCCTATTTAAGCTGCCTCCCACTTATGTTATCAGTGGTGGCATTGCTTGTAGAGGAACTCGGAATTCTCACTTCTCCCTCCTAGATTTATTACCACCAACTTTTATGAAAGTTTTCTGTAAACTCTGTATTGGTTTCTGTACTTTTTTCTTTAGAATTATTTCCTATAACTAACCTCGTTTTTGTCCTGCACACTTTTATGCGCTTGTCGACGTATTTTGAGAGAACTTTACACTAGTATCCTTAGATATCCGTGAAAAACGCGCCAATTTGAATTCTTCTCAATGTCTCGTTATCCAAGGGGGACTTCGTTAAATTTGGGTTTTTCAAAGCAGGCTTCGTTTTTGTTCCGACCCTACGGAAGGCTCGTGCTGGGGCCTGACTTACATTGAGGGCGGCCTCACTGGATTTGCTTTCTTGTTGAAGATCACCAAGGTGTCTGGAGGCTTCGTGAACAAATAAAACACCGTTTCCGATGCAGTCATACAAAGACGCAACTAAAAGTGGCTGAACGTCTTCTCCAAATGGTGACAAACTGTGACTTTAACGTATCCAGCACTGGGTGCATCTGCAGTGGCTCTTCCTCGAACATATCTTCGTACCGGACATCGCTCCTTGAAGGTTCTCGCCCGCAAGGCTGATTGGCTCTTTTCATATCTTGACTGTTTGATGGGGAGAAGTTGCAGACCCTCTCAGCTAGCACTTCTGGCTTGCGCTGAAACCTGAATGCATGAATTGACTCTTGAACAATCGAAATGTTGGAGGAGTCTCATGACTTACTCACAGTGGATAGCAAATCCGAGTATGTCGAAGTCGACGTAGCTGACAGTTGTTGACAGCGTAGCTTCTGAGCGTTTTCTCGTTATTGCCACCTTCGTCGACTCTGCGACATCTTTGTAATGATTTAAGGCAATGACTAATCAAGGTGGCTAAACAATGGAAGGTAATCGATTATAGATCTCTGAGGAGCAATTGAAGGCGTTTTCAATAGTTACAGCATAAAAATGATCAAAATCAACGGGCTCTTTTACGTCAAGAAGAAATTGAGTGGTGGGACGTGATGGTGATCAGAAAGAGACAAGCAGGAGGATAGGAACAGTAAGTTGCCAGAGTGCAGGACAGTCGTGCTAGTTTGGGACAGGCATAAGTGGCTTGGAGCAGACTTCTTCGTTTTCGACGTTTCTCTCCAGTGCTTCCTTCTGGCCAGCTCATATGTTAGCCGCGTCTATTTTATCTTGCAAGAGCAATTCGGATCACAGCAGTCACTTCGCGTTCTGACGTGATACCGTCCGAGGCGTGGCTTCTCAGAAAACCCCATATTTTCAGATGCGAAATAAGAAGAGCGGTAGCCTTGTGAAATATTTGGCTACTCCACCCTTGGTTCCACTGCTGTTGTTATTGACTACAGTGCTTGCAGAGGTGTTGCAGAGAAGCTCACAATAGAGGTTGAGGCAAAGGCACCTATTCGCAATTGAAAAGGCAAAAACACCTTTTCGCAGTCGTAACTGTAACAACAGGCACTCCCTGGTCCTTCATTAGTTACAGAGTTATGCTTTGGAGAGTCTCCCGCTATGCCAGCAGGACGTGCCTTATTGAGTCATCAACAAGAAAGTTTTGAATAATTTTTTCCATTGCTTTCTTCTCAACCTAACAAGGGAAGTGCATGAACTTAAGCTGCTAATCGGAGACAAGACCTATATGGTTAGAGAGCACTCCTAACGTGATGTTAGGGGATATACTTGGAATTTGCTGAATTGTTTATAGAAGCCCAGAGTTCCACATCGATGAGATGACCTCCAACAATGCTTATATGCATAGGTGCGATAGTCCGAGCCGAGGCTCAGACCCCTTTCACTTTGGGAAGGGGCCAATAGACCCCCTTCACCAAACCAGTTACAGAAAACAAGGAAGTGAAGAAATCAAAAGTTTGGTGAAGTGAAACTGAACAAATTCAATGATAGAGGATCGATTCTGTTGCTGTCCATGTGAATAAAGGAGTCAGGAATCGAAATGACGTTAGTGTTGGATGGAGCGCGCAACGTGATCATTGCCGCAGACAGGGAAAATGACGAGCGAATTTCTATGTGAAGGATAAAGAATTAGATATGAGTGAAGGGTATCTAATTGAAGTTTAAACCTAGTAGAGTTTACATGTTAGAAGTGGGAAGCGATAGATAGCATGTTTGCGGAGAAATTTTTGAACACATAAGGGTATGAAAAACATAGCATGTATGTTTCTAAGATCATTATGGAAAAGTTCGTGAACTAACCGGAAAGAGGATAGTCCTCCACAATTTGCAATTTGCAAAGATTTCCTCTTCATTTTCGTGTATGAGTTGTGATAGTTAGTGTAAGATGAGCAGGCAAAAAAGTGGTACCAACAGGACGGTCGAAAACTCCACAAATTATGTGTTTTTTGAAGGATTTCTTCTTGTGTTTCCGAGAAGGTGGTAAGTACATGCATGCATACATACTAGAAAGGATGTGCTTTCCGCTCATATGCAAATGTATGGGGGAAACCCTTTTCTGGTTCAAAAATAGGGTGGGTGAGCCGAAAAAACGGGGCATTCTCGTGCCCGTTGTTAGACAAATGGCGAGATAGTGCGATGAGGGAAGAGAGGCGCGCGCATGGGGTGAGAATGGCTTCAGAAACATTCTCACCCCCCTTCACAGGAAAAGAAACGCAACCACATGAAACGAAATGTGGTTTATCAGTTAAGGGATTGGAGGAGGAGAACATAGGTACCCTTCACTCCTAGGTTTCGTTTCCGAATAAAGCTGTAATAAGCAAAAATAGCTCAAAAGCAGGTGTAATTTCAGTGTCAAATTTTTGCATGTAGGAGAGAAGAAATGTTGTGCACTTGTGTATGTATGAGTGGACCATATCATGAAGGTGTGCCGAGGACTATCTTCATTCATGTAATCAATGGCTGTTTCCTCATTTGAAAGCAGTATCCTAGAGCATCCGCAGCACGATAGCGATGACTCATCGCTATCGTACGGTTTCATGAAACCGTTGAACGGTGTGTTTGCAGAAATATATTGCAAGATTTGCTCACTTTCCATGGCATTTGAAGACATGTTGGGTATTACATCATTGGATAGGGCATTGACACTTACCAATACCACAACTCTTACTAAAAGGAAGCAGAAAGGCCCCCGGTCGACACCCTTCACTTTTTGTCCGGTAACCCCCTTCACTTTGGCAGGGGCGTTCTCACCCCTATCGCACCTATGCTTATATGAGGAGGACACTCTAGCAGTGCAGCATACCTTCCGAAGCTTTGTGCAGCTTGCGACGCTGATTTCAAATCAATTTTCGCCTTCCCCGAATCTTGTCTCTATCAGGAGTTATGCCCCTTTTTCGCTCGGGCACACAACAGGGCAGTGCACGTGTAGGGAGCACAGTTAGAACACAGCAAAGGACATAGAGTAGTTACGGGGTCTCGCAATATCTGCCCAATTTTTGTACATAGGTATAATTTCAGACGCTGATCGCAATCATCAACATCCCTTTGCATGAACGTCAACATCATCTGCCGTTTCCCTGCCGAAATCACAATTCTTCTGAGTTTCCTATGGTAATTCTGAGCTCTGTAAACCATTTAGCAGAGTTCAAGTATAGCCTGTAACATCATATTGAACAGGCATTCTAACTATATACGTCTCGTCCTGCGATGGCAGCGTAATTTCGTGCACTTCCCTTGTAAGTAATAACAGGACAACAAATCGTAGATGAAGACCGAACCGATAACTACTACCATTAGTCTTAAGGAAAACCGTATTGTTTAATTCTGTAACAAGACGCATCGCTCTCCTTCGGCTAGGACCGGGAGTTTCACATACTTCCTGTGCTAAGGATGTGAATGAGACACTACATTGAAATTCTTCTAGCAAAGAACTGATTGAATTCGAGAAAGGATTGCAAACGGAAACAACAATTAAGCCAGCAGCACTGAAAAATTTTTTGAAATAAGTTCAGACAAAAAGGAACTCTTTGAAATGAATATTCGTGTTAGAAATCTTCGACACAGAGTTTACTCGTGAGAGGCTTTACCAAAGCGTTGAACAGACGTTGTTCTTGTTCTTTAGTCCGTTCGTCTCATTGGCATGATATAGCTCGCTTTGCAAAGGTGATTTTACACAACCAAAACCTGCTGAACCAGCTTAGACTATCTTGCTTAGTCCTTAATAACGCTCGTCAATAGAGTGGTGATTGCCAAACTCGGCTGACCATCTTGGCTTTATAGGCAGCACCCACTCAAATTCTCACTTCTGAAGAGAGTTGCCTACCGTGTGGCCAGCCACTGGACAATCACAGTAATAAATTGAACACCGCAAATGGCCACCTATCTGCGAAGATACTGCCATGGACACATCTGCCACTCTGGACTTATGGGTTTCGTTGGTCCAGCTAAGGTCATCGACTGGGTGTGCATATGTGGTTTAGCGTAGGTTTATGGAATTCATACCATTGTCAGAGTTTCGTAGCGAGGCCCATTACGGAATACTCATCCGCGCTATGGACGCATGTGAAATACCGCCATCATTTTCTGTGTTTTCCGAGTGTTCCACGCCACTTCATCGTTGTCGATGAGTTCATCGTCTCCAAGAGCCCCGATATACCGCGAAATATCAAACCCAGGAATGTTCATGAGTGCTGCCATTAAGGGATAGTGGTTTAGGCCAAAATAAATAACGCAGGAGTAGTCAGACATGAGGTAAGCCGTTAGGATATGAATCTGTTTATCCAGGTTTAACCTATCATAGCTATGAAACTGTCAGGAGTAGCGGAGAAAGAAGAGTTTGATTTTGTCAGGAAGAGGCACTTCGAACAATACATTAGTGCCCCTACGTAGGTTGGCGAACATGCTGCACATGTATATATACAGAAATTCCAGGGAGGTTTGTCAGAGTTTATTCGACGCAAGAGCATAGCAAAGCTCGAAACGAGTCATCTGCTGATTGTGGTCTACTTCTTGGTTAACTTCTCCATAATCTGGGCCGTCACGGCAGAAGCAAGCATCTGAACATAACGCTTCACAATGCAATCGTAAGAACTACATCTGATTCAAAAAAGGACCAAACCATCATAGCTGCAAGGAGAAGGCGACGACTTTCACAGCGAGTTGAGTCATGAACGGTTATTGAGAAACGAACAGCTAAAATTGAATTATTCCAAGACATGAAACAGAGGAGCTTAATCGTTGAAATGGACTTAGTTATTAGGGGATGAACAGCTGAAATCGAACTACTTCGAAAAATGAAACAGAAGTGCTGAATCATTGAAGTGGACTTGAAGTAGCATTTTAAATGTTGAAGGTTACAGATGAGTTGTAAAATCTCTTGCGAAAAGCAACGATTTACACATGTCTCTGCTAATGTCCGCAATACGGGCAGTCGTGTATATACACGCCAATGCTGAAGGAATTCTATCACACCTTGAGCTACTGTGATATTTTGACGAGGTCTACCAACACGAAAAAGAAAAAAATTTATAATACCATTTCTCGTGATATGCACTTCTGAGTGCATCGCGACTACCTTTGAAAAGTTCAGAAGATCTCCAGCTCTTATTACTATCAAAACAAGAGATGAGACGTTTGGCGGTCCAGATCATAAATAGCATTGAGACCACTTTCAGGCCTCTGAAGAAGACGTTACCGTCGAAACGTCGGGCCGATTAAAATAAAGAATTCCATCTACCAACCTGAACGGCGCAGAAGAATATCATCAACTATCAAAACAGTTTAGTCTGCGGGAGCATCACTGTCCTCCAGACAAGAAAGGGAAGTGAACTTAGCCAGTCTATTGGTATTCCAACCCTGTTGCATTGCCCAAACAAAGAAGAAGAATGATGAGGAAGGCTTTCATGTTCTTAGCAATGCTCAAACAGACCTGGTGATGAAGGTGAAGGGATTTGCTAAAACTGAGGTTCAAACAATGTCTAGAGAGACACCCTTGTGATTGCCGTGCTTCTCGATGGATTTTTTATAGTTAGTGAATCTAGAGCTGAATGAATAGAGAATCACCTCGACTTCCACATGTTAAACAAGCAAAGAAGTCTACCGCTTTCCCATAAACACTGCTGAATACAAATATGTGTTTTTAACAGAACACCAGAACACGAAGGAATGCAACGAGACGACAAAGGGGGCATGGATCGATCGTTTTCGTTAAGGTATAAAACTAACAGGCATTACATTGACATCACTACTCAAAATTAGAGCATCAAGGATTATGAAGAGGAAAGAACTTAATACATATTGAAAGATTGTTCCAACGAACACTAGTAAAAGTAATAAATTTGAAACCATTCTGGGTGTATAGTGTCAAAGACTGGGTGGATTTCATGCTACGTTGTGTGCGTGGATCAAAAGATTTCCAGATGAGCCCAAGGAAATGTCGGTGACCTCCAAAAAGGAATGGGGCGATTGGCGATTCGAAACAATCTGTGCCACTTTCAGACCTCTGAAGAAGTTCTTGTTGAGAGTAAATAACTCAGAGATTCCGAGATGGTGAATATAGGCCGAACACATCTCAACTGCTGTTACACCGCGGGGTGACACTTATTTTGTCGCCCCACGAGCCGCGTTCGCCCCGTAAAGGCTGTGTTTCGGGGGCGATGAAATGATTTCCATGTCTCAAATCTAGGATCGCAGCTCAATCTGGGCACAGGGCTGTGTTCTTACTGTAGACTTCGGTAAGAAAAAAAAAATTAAAAAAATAGTCCCGAACGCGTACGCGCTCGCCGCGGCAGCACCTGGCCGTCCCGCGGCAGACTTCTAGATCCGCGCCGTATCCGCACAGGGACCTCGTCTGACCGATCATTGCACTAGCCCAAGGTTCTACCCGGGCCTCGGCCGGTCTGATGAGTCTCGCAGGGCTCGCCTTGCCTCCGCCGAAGCGGAGACAAGATTAAGCTCTGGTATTCAACCACCGACTTATATACAGCTGGGGGGGGGGGGCGAGTCGCCACGTAGCAAGGAGCACGGAGGACATGAGAGGCAGAACGCAGGTTGAACGACACTACAGTCAACTAGCCCTCTCACTGCAGCCGAAACACGGGGATTGCTGCTCATAGCAGTCAGAATGCAGCAGTTCCTCCTCTTCAGCAATGTCTGCCTTCCATTTCTTGGGGGTGTGGCAGGTACTGCTGCGTTAGCCTTATCCAGTTATATGAGAAGGTATCAGCTTCCAATAACAATGATAGAGCCAGTGAAAATTGAGTATCGAGCCCTCTATACAAGTTTCAATTATATTTGAGGTTTAGGAAATGGATGAACTCCGTACTTCACCCGAAAAAGGTAAAGCGCTACACCACCCAATATATCCGCTAAACTGTGCCCACTCTGAGGTGTATATAAGTCGAGTTGTAGATATCCCACCCAGAACCCTCAAAGAGCGCCTAGTGCGAAACCGGGCTTACGACCGCCTCTGCGAAACACCAAACTGTGTAATTTGTTGTTCGGGCAGGGAAGGAGACTGTGCTGCCTCGGGAGTAATTTACCTTATAACTTGTAGTCTTTGTGGGGAGCAGTATATTGGGGAAACTGGGCGCCCATTGTTTGTCCGTATTAAGGAACATCTAGAGGGTCTCAATAAATCCAAACTTTCCACGCCACTAGGAACGCACCGTGTATTACGTCACAACAACGCTCTGTTTGAGGTAAAGGTCACGATCTTGTCGCGGGAACCCGAAATTCTGGCTCGCAAAACATTGGAAGCATTTTGGATTACTTCCAAAAACCCAAAAATGAACAGAAAGGAGGAGTGCATTGCTATAACAAACGAGCTCGCGCTGTACCAGAACCTATGCGGGTTTTGACCTACGTTGGCGGGTCTGTAAGGCACTTAAATACCTTAAGCGGCGCACTTTTATCACTAGGTGGTCCGTTATTCCATCGGCATTGCGGCTGTCAAGGTGAGCATCACGGTTACCTTCTCCTCTGGTATTGTTCTGGTCCTATCCCGCTTGTTGGATTAGGTCCTGTTGATGTGATGAGGTGTTTGAGGGGTAAATCATACTTGTCTTTGACTTTTCCAGGCTCTGACGAAGGCGACTGCGCCGAAACGTTAGCCGTTCAATAAAAAGATCAATACAAATCTTGGCCGCTGCTCAAAAGACCACAAAACTCGGACTGTGCCCACTCTAAATAAATACAAAGTTTTCTTCCCCCATTGCGTACATTAGGTAGTGATTTATGTCACATTAAGCTTAGGACGTTAAGCTTAGGACGTTAGAGGGCTTTCAGCAGTCGCTGCCCAGTTGCAGTGGTTAACGGACCAGTTTGTAAATGACGAGGAAGAAGCAGGAACCCAAAATGCATAAGAGAAGCTGAAGCTGGGGTACCGCTACTATGATTCTGGGCTACTCCTACGTTTTTAACTAAAGTTTCAGGTCTAATGAATGCCGTAGTTTCAAAACGTTATCCTCGTAAACATAAATGACAATTACGTTTACACGGCCAATGTTCAGCGAGAAGAAATATGACGAATGTGGTCATCGATTAAAACAAAAGCAAGCTGTGCTTCACATCTGACGTGACGGCAGAAAACAGTGTACCTCGCATACTCGAAGAGAACGGGTACCTTGCAGATACTCTGAATGCACTGCTCTCTTATCCAAATAAGGATGGTGTGGCAGTTGTTCTCTCATATGGGTAGTTGGTGCCCCTCAAAAACTGGGTTACGCTGTGGAGGATTCCGAATTACCCATTCTACATGTGAGCGAATAAAAACCGATTAGTCTTGTAACTCATATTTATTTATTCATCTATTTAGTTATTTAATTATTTCTTTATTTATCATTACACGATCTGGTTTACCACAACCAGTAACTCGAAGCTATGTAGCTTAAGAAACACAAGATAGAACACAAAACAAATTGAAAAAAAAACACAAAAATGGCAGCTAGATGATTCGTTATTACTGTGATTCACTTGAGGACTGTGAACTGTGAGCCAAAGTAGGTAGAATATTCCTCGTATTTCACTAACTAAAACATGCGGAAGCCTTGCCACAGATTCCGGTGACGGAAGAAGTTTCAAGATTTGAGACCTTTGAGATAATCACGCTATAGAAACGCAACTGGAATATCCATTCTCGGTCGGAGACATGTGCGTCTCTTTTATCTGTTACGAACCCCAAGCGTAAACGTAGCGGGATTCTCGCCGGCTCTCTCTCCTTTTAGCTATACCGCACCATAAAGCTAACTAGGGAAGGATACTAGTGGTGTCCGACAACTCGTTATGGAATTTATACTGCGAAATGCAGTTTTCGATGCTGATATCAAATCCGTTTCCCTTATCTGCTGCGGAGTTCTCTGTGAGGAGTTAAATAGCATGATTTTGGCTAGTCAAGACCGGCCAAATCTGACTTTCGAGTTATATTCTGCTGAAAACATGCGCAAAAACTTTTTCAAACTTGTCTAATTGGAATTAGATAATACTTCCTAAATTTTCCTAGATCCAAATAAGTTCCCGTGATCTTCTGGCAGAAAATATCCAAGAAGTCAGATGTTGGCTGATCTGCACAAGCCGGAATCATGCCACGTAACTCTTTGAAGAGAGCTCCGCAGCAGATAAGGAAAACGGATTTGAGATCAGCATCGAAAACTGCATTTGACAGTATACATTTCGTTACGAGTTGTAGGACCCCCTCAGTATCCATTCCTGGTAAGCTCAATATCCAACACTGCATTATTTTTAAAACTTAAAATTTCAACTGTGCTGATGAAGATACTGACATCCTACACCAACAAGAAAATTTTAGCAGAGATACGCAAAAAGAATCCATCCCAAAAGAGAGAAAAGTACGTGCTGCAAGCGGAACGAAACCTACAGTAGAGAGCAAACAAATAATTAAGTAACAATGTCAGGAAACATTGAGAAGACCGAGATTTTCATAGGATGCTAAAGAAGAAGCTTATAAGCTCCGTGAGCCATCCCTCTGAACCAGATATTCTCTGGAAAACGTTGCAGCAAAGCAGCCATTAATAAAATACGCGAGTCCCTAAGAAAATTTCTCACACAGGAAAAATATTCAGGGTTTCCAAAAGGTCTAGCTTTCTCAGTTTTGTTTTGAAGGTACATTTTGTGAACCAATTACGTCTGCTAATACCTGCATCCACCTTGCTCTATAGAAAACAGAAAGGTGAGCTAATGAGAACCTTTCACGGTGAGTATTTTTGAAATGAATTACAAACACACTAATTAACAATTTGGGAAACATACTAAGCATCCAGATATTCGAGAATGAGGAAGCCTTAAAGCACTTTTTATAGTCAGCATTGTACTAGTCTCAAATATTGGAACATTCGAATTTTCCATTTATTCGAAATCCATCATTTCTGCTTTTGAGTATCGAATATTTCGAATAAATGGGAAACTCGAATGTTCCAACATCGGAGAACAATTCAGTGCTGTATGAGAGAGAAGAAGAGCTTCAAAGGCAGTGTGTCACCTCGTTTCGTGAGCTGAAAGTACCAACAGGCTCTAGGCCTTATCGTCACGCCAATTCCAAAGATGTACGTCAGGGCTCATAAAAATGCGAATACTCCGTTTTCGGAGGGTCCGAAAGTGCAGTTCACGGACCACCTGGGCGGAGCGGTCCGTGAATGTGCTGGCTGCCCGCCACGTCTGCATCGTTGGCCAACACGTCTAAACGTGTCCGATCGATGAGATCAATGGCTTCGCGCATCCACTCGCCTCGACAAACTGTTACAAACCCCGTCCCGAAAAACGTTTAAAAACAGGGTTTTAAGACCTTTTTGTATCATTTTAGGTATACCGTTGGATTCAGTGTATAGAGGAGATTCAGAATCTGATAAAAGCTCAAACACGAAAACGAGGTGACACACTGCCTTTAAGGCTTTCTCATTCTCGAGTATCTGAGTGTTTACGTTGTTAATTGAATTAGTAATCACAATAACAAAATTATTCTTTTTTTGTTCGTTCTCATATTTAGTACCCATAAGGATTGTCCACGCGCCTCCCACGTTAAAAGACCTCAAATCCGTCTGGATCCACGAGAATAGATGCCCTGTCGTCATTTGAGAAGGACTTTGGAGAGCAAAAATGGAAGCTAGGGAAATAAGAAGGCATGGGCCAGAGACTAACTCCGAAGATGAGTTAAGATAGATATTGGGCCTGATCGTGATTCGAACCTTCGCAATTTTCCGCTCTCTGACCCATCTCTCCTCTCCTCATTCTGTCACCAAAAACCAGGTCCCCCTTTGCCATCAGTACCATTTTTTGTCAATGGGATCATGTTTTAAAAATTAGCATCCCATTGTCAGTTGTGAGAATCACCATTATCTTCTTTCCACACGGCAGATCTGCTTATCTGACTATTGCGAACCAATTGTTAATATCGTGATATTTGCTACTAGTCTGGCCGTCCGGCTGACGCCGGACTTCCAGACTTCTACTGATGCTCGCTTCGCTCGCATACTGCATGTTCAAAGCAAACACAAAGGTGTAAATGGATCGATAAAATCTGTATCATTCCACACAGTTCAAACACTCTCCTGAGAAGCCCTAGATCCCGTAGGTGGTAGCTTACCCCCATATGAACGAAGTTATGCTCTCTCATATGAGCGAAGCTAGTGGCCGTGAAGAATTGAGTGTAACCAATTCAGTGTAAATGTTATCTTGAAATGATTTAGGCTCAACTGGTTGTTGTGGTAATTCAAGTGATAAGGGTCCACTGGTGTATAAAAACGGGAAGGAAGGAGTGGTTCATTCAGACACAAACGGAATGGGAAGAGAACACGGATACGAAAGGAAACAATGTACATCTAGGTGATTTAGGTAGGAGAACCCGCCGAAAAAGGGAAAGCGTACCTCTTATGCAGAAATAGACCCGCCTAGCGAATTCCTACTACTTTTGGACGCCGGCGCACCCTTATCACACCGTTGGACCCGACTACAGGCGTTTCCCCACTTTTGGACGCTGGCGCACCCTTATCACACCGTTGGACCCGACTACAGGCGTGTCCCCACTTTTGGACGCTGGCGCACCCTTATCACACCGTTGGACCCGACTCCAGGCGTTTCCCCACTTTTCTACGCCGGCACACCCTTATCACACCGTTGGACCCGACTCCAGGCGTTTCCCACTTTTGGACGCTGGCGCACCCTTATCACACCGTTGGACCCGACTCCAGGCGTTTCCCCACTTTTCTACGCCGGCACACCCTTATCACACCGTTGGACCCGACTCCAGGCGTTTCCCCACTTTTCTACGCCGGCACACCCTTATCACACCGTTGGACCCGACTCCAGGCGTTTCCCCACTTTTGGACGCCGGCGCACCCTTATCACACCGTTGGACCCGACTCCAGGCGTTTCCCCACTTTTGGACGCCGGCGCACCCTTATCACACCGTTGGACCCGACTCCAGGCGTTTCCCCACTTTTGGACGCCGGCGCACCCTTATCACACCGTTGGACCCGACTCCAGGCGTTTCCCCACATTTGGACGCCGGCGCACCCTTATCACACCGTTGGACCCGACTCCAGGCGTTTCCCCACTTTTGGCGCCGGCGCACCCTTATCACACCGTTGGACCCGACTCCAGGCGTTTCCCCACTTTTGGACGCTGGCGCACCCTTATCACACCGTTGGACCCGACTCCAGGCGTTTCCCCACTTTTCTACGCCGGCACACCCTTATCACACCGTTGGACCCGACTCCAGGCGTCTCCCCACTTTTGGACGCCGGCGCACCCTTATCACACCGTTGGACCCGACTCCAGGCGTTTCCCCACTTTTGGACGCTGGCGCACCCTTATCACACCGTTGGACCCGACTCCAGGCGTGTCCCCACTTTTGGACGCTGGCGCACCCTTATCACACCGTTGGACCCGACTCCAGGCGTTTCCCCACTTTTCTACGCCGGCGCACCCTTATCACACCGTTGGACCCGACTCCAGGCGTTTCCCCACTTTTGGACGCCGGCGCACCCTTATCACACCGTTGGACCCGACTCCAGGCGTTTCCCCACTTTTGGACGCCGGCGCACCCTTATCACACCGTTGGACCCGACTCCAGGCGTTTCCCCACTTTTCGACGCCGGCGCACCCTTATCACACGTTGGACCCGACTCCAGGCGTTTCCCCACTTTTCGACGCCGGCGCACCCTTATCACACCGTTGGACCCGACTCCAGGCGTTTCCCCACTTTTGGACGCCGGCGCACCCTTATCACACCGTTGGACCCGACTCCAGGCGTTTCCCCACTTTTGGACGCCGGCGCACCCTTATCACACCGTTGGACCCGACTCCAGGCGTTTCCCCACTTTTGGACGCCGGCGCACCCTTATCACACCGTTGGACCCGACTCCAGGCGTTTCCCCACTTTTGGACGCCGGCGCACCCTTATCACACCGTTGGACCCGACTCCAGGCGTTTCCCCACATTTGGACGCCGGCGCACCCTTATCACACCGTTGGACCCGACTCCAGGCGTTTCCCCACTTTTCGACGCCGGCGCACCCTTATCACACCGTTGGACCCGACTCCAGGCGTTTCCCCACTTTTCGACGCCGGCGCACCCTTATCACACCGTTGGACCCGACTCCAGGCGTTTCCCCACATTTGGACGCCGGCGCACCCTTATCACACCGTTGGACCCGACTCCAGGCGTTTCCCCACTTTTCGACGCCGGCGCACCCTTATCACACCGTTGGACCCGACTCCAGGCGTTTCCCCACTTTTCGACGCCGGCGCACCCTTATCACACCGTTGGACCCGACTCCAGGCGTTTCCCCACTTTTCGACGCCGGCGCACCCTTATCACACCGTTGGACCCGACTCCAGGCGTTTCCCCACTTTTGGACGCCGGCGCACCCTTATCACACCGTTGGACCCGACTCCAGGCGTTTCCCCACTTTTCGACGCCGGCGCACCCTTATCACACCGTTGGACCCGCCTCCAGGCGTTTTCCCACTTTTCGACGCCAGCGCACTCCTACAGCGACAGTGGACCCGTTGCAGAGCATTTTCTTCGGTCTAGGTCACGCCCTCGAATTTCGTTTCACACACACTGACTGACACACACACGCACACACACACGTGACAGACTAAGCCTTTTATTATAAGTCATGATTGTTAAGTTCTGACGAAGGCATTGATTGCGGAGAGCTCTCTGGAAATAAACGCATCCGTTAAGAGCCTAAACAAACACAAGTAAGAACTACGTACGAATGAGGCACGGGGGCAGATGTATAATTATGAATGGCAATCCTGGTAATTTGCGAGATCACCGCTATCTTTACTTCCATTTCACAAGTCTACTGTCTATTTTCTCACCTATCTTGAGCATGCTGGTGCTGAACATCAATGGATTTCTGCAGTCTTCTCACAGCTGCAACTGACATTATCCCATGATTGCCTTCGGCAGCGGAGACGTGTATTCTTTGTGTATGAGCTTGAAACATCTTTCAATTCCGTTAGATAGAATTCTTCAACTTCAAGCAATGTATTTCCACTCTTTTTTGAAGAAATTTGGTGGAAGAACCTGTATGACCTCGTGATTCTTCTGCCTCAGTGAATTTGTCCAGATATACGCAACGATGACATCAAAACTCTCTACTAGCTTCTTCTGTTCCAAACTTTTTCTTTTTTATGACATCGCGTAATGCTGAGCACTCATAAAATTTCTTCGGCTGCTGAGATGAACAACCAGCTATACGTAAATAGCAAGCTTCAAATAGGAACGTGCCGCGTTTTCCACTCATCCATCAATTTCTCCCGTTTACTCATCAATGCCTGTGTTCGTTTTGAATGCTACGCTTGGAAATAAATGAGCCTCATTAGACTCTAATCATCTGAAGTCACTCTTGCTTGTTCCGGTATGCTCATTGTCACTTGAAAAGGTGCGCTTAGCTGAACAGATACTTTCTTTTTTAGTTAGAGAGGAACCTTGACATACAATAGGCTGGACGTAGATGCATCTTCGTTTCCATTTTTTTACAGTTGATCCGTACTAATTTCGAAAGTCCATTGTCAAATGTTGAAATCAACTTTACGATGGGGGGAGGGGGGCTGCTCTTTATTATATTACAGAAGGTCCCAGTGGATTTGCCCGATGGGAACCTACCTTTAGCTTGAAAAGTAGTGTTTCACTGTAAACCGTAAACCGTCAGACTAGCTATGACAAACCTTTTTGAAGGGATGGCTTCCGACATCCTTGAGGCTTGTGATACGCTCCGTTGAATCGGTGCGCAGCGGTTGCCTAGACCCTTCTGACATTTCAAGTGCTAGGTAAAATGGGACAGCTTCTTCAAAATTTGGGATTTACGACATCGACGGCCCGTGGATGGGACCAACAACAAAATGAGCGCAGGCACAATCTACTCGAAGCATTAAGACTAATGCCATATGCACGGGTTGGCTCACAAGAGGAAACGAAATGTGAAGAATGAGACCCTTCGAGGGAATACATGACGGAAAAGTCGTCGGTTAGGTTCCACGGTGAATCTCTACCTAAGTGAGGAATCCCTACCCAGAACGGTTTCCTAAAATTTCCTGAAACAAGAGCTCTCTTAGTTGGTCTGAACCCTCGTAATCTCAAGAAATTCTTCCATTCACTAAATTCTGAGCACCCATTAGTAGGTGTTTTGCACTCCTCGTCCACCAAAACTCTCCCTCGCATGTTTCTCTTTTTGTCCAAATGAGGTCAAGCGTCGTGAAGCAGCCACTAGAATACGTAGGAATGTCACATGGTTTGTATGTATGCATTTCTTATGTCCAGCGCAAGTGCGACCACAGATCCATGGACCACAAACCATAATAGCGACGATGAATGGTCCTAGGTTTTCATGCATTTGTCAATTGTGTGATTAAACGAACATTCTTCACGACAGTTTTTCTGTTATACTTAGCATTATTTTCTTGCATATCTCTTCGAATAATTGTTCGTCATCGAGAAAACCTCCTAAGTCAACACATTAGGCGTCAACACGCAGCTACACATTTGCTTAACAAATGCATATATGACATATCATACCTTTTATCATAGACATCCTTTTGCGTTAATTTTTCTCGAAAAGTATTAGTTCTACGGATAGGGGCAGTTTTTATCCGGATTTTCTTTTTTTCTCATGCTTTATAACCCATTGACGACAGCACCCTTCTTTGCGGGTTTCCACATTTCTCAAATTCTGACTACTTTCTCTGCTCTCAAATTTGAGAAAAATTTCAAATAAAAAACAATTTTGTTTTGAAGAGTTTGTGAACGAATCTAAGAATAAGAATGATATAGAAAATAAACGTAATACAAAAACAAGAAGCGATATATTAAGAATGTATGATATGAGATAGTGAGGAAATTCTACAGACGGTGTGTCTATGCTCTGTAGTTTTTTGTTTCTTCTGAATCACTGACTTCTTTTTTTTTTCACGGAGATCTTTGTCCGTTTTGACTCCGCAAAAGTCGATCGATGCGTGTTCCTATAAAAATGAATCTCTTTCCTCCTCCTATACACCATGAGCGTTTTCTATTTCTAAGGAATGAGATAAGACAGTTCTTGGCACAAGCTGCATTGCTGCAGTTATTTTCACTCTGTTTGAATTTAGTGTGACATTATAATAGGCCTTTTTATAATTTGCCATAAAGGGTAGTAAAACAGGAAATTTCCTAGCTTTCCATAACCAGTCAAGATTATGTGGTAGTTAGGAAGTCTCTTCTTCACCTTTCTTTCCTTGTTCCTCTCTTTCTTCCTTTCTCTTCATTCACATTGACTATTATTATCATATTCCGTTGATGTTGAAACAGAAAATATCACCCTATCTTAGGGAATTACTTTCTCTCGGGGATATCCCACTCGGAGGAAGAGAAGGGACTTTCAGTGGTAGGATCTCTACAATCAGGAAGGACATGCATTTTCACAGGTGAGCACGCTGCATACGTATTGTAAGCTTCGACTTTGATAAGCTACTAGTCTCCGACTGTAGCTGAAATTAGTATAGAACTGGACTGATTATCGTTCTATTAAAAATGTAGCAATTACCTGATACATGAGTACTTAGAAGAAAATTCATAGGATTGAGAAAACTGGATGAGTACTTTCCTTTCTTGTTAACCAATCGGGTATGAAGCGCCATTGGCCTGCATAATTGAGAGTACCCATGGTAAACGTCTAACACACCGAAGTTTACCCTTTACCTGACATCATCAGTATGCTTATCCATACGTGACGTTGTGTTTACTCACTTGGCACATGGAGGTAGTTATACCTATACGTATGAGATTATTCAACCTTTCAAAGATCCTGGATTATTAAGTTTGGAACCGGGAAATAGTTGTTCCAACAAGTTGAGAACATAGTGTTCTGGTAAAAAAAAACAGAAAAAATAAAGGAGATGATATAAAAATTGACAATACCTGATATTTACTGCTTTTGCTGTTATGATATGGCATGGTGTTGTTTTGAATTTTTTGAATTTTAACACTTCCAATGTTAGAACCAAACTCGGAAGCCCACGATAACAGGAACTTATTGATTTCGGAGCATCCAAAGTCAGAATTACACCCATCTGGTTGGATTCATGTTTCCAATAGAGTTTCAAATGAAGTACGCCACTGTAAATTCGAACGACCTGAAAATCTGGATCTCAAACCCCAATTTCCTCGGGTTCTAGAGCATAGAATGCTTCTACGAGTGATTGACTGAGGAAATAGGTGTTTACACACTTTCCTCCATCACAGACTTGAGACAATATAATGGATGTAAGATAATATCCTTCGGAAGCATTCCGCTGGCTATCGCCACAAAAAAGCACTGATTTTGCCTTCACTCTTCTTTTCAGGTTTTCAGCTATAGTTGCAATGACGCCGTAATTATCAGAAAGCGGGAAGCAGGCTGTTATACGTTTAGAAATAGCTTTTGATCTCATAGTTCCGTCGATGGCGCGGCTCCGAAGCCTTTGTTTCCATGTTCAGCTGAGTCAAATTCTAGGGGACTGGATTGTTTATCAATTGCATAAAGTTTTCGGCTGGAGAAAATGTATTCGAAAATGTTTCGGTGATCGAAAATCCAACGACGCTTGTCTAAATTATGACCGATAAGATTTTCTTCTGCTTTCTTGGGAATTCTCATGCTGTCTTTCTGAGTGGGAACCCTCATGTTCACTTCCTTCCTGTACATAGATTCTTCTACTGCAATTCAATACAGAGGTGCCTATGTATGGAGTTGAATGCTTTAACAAAGGCCTCGGCTATACTAATAGCATTTTACGGTGGGAATAAAGAACATTCCTAACGATTTTGTTCGATGACTTTTTGGACTCTAACAATACTATGGACTATAACAAATGCTATAAATATGTTTATGTGCTTTATTGCACTCGCGGTGCGCTGCAGACAATAAGAAGAAAATTGCAGCTATTAAAACCGGAAACCTAGATAAAACTCCAAAACAAAACATAGGAAATGTCTCTCAAACCTGAACAGGATTAACCATAGAAACCTCAGAAATAAGCATGAAATTCATGAAATGCAAGAAAACAAAGCAAAGCGGCTTTGTTAATGTGGCAGCAGGACAGTACGATATGGGTTTTCCGGAATTAAGAATTGTAAATTGTGGTGGGCTCGATTTGATTTCGTGCTTTACGATGAAGAATACGCATAAGCATCACGAAGACTTCGGGCAGGTTGTGAAGACGTAGGAACTAGGAATGCAAGTCTTAAAAGGCGTTGCTCCATGCACCCCCATCAGCTAGCAAAATGTCCTCCAAAGCCATTCGCTTACTAGCCTTAGTATAGGTGTGAAGATTTGTTATGCAACCACTTGCTGAAGATTTGAAATCCTCTTGGATTCTCTTCGCAATTATAAAAAATTCTCCAAGTTCGCTTCATTTCAAATAGTCCTAATCATTGCACACAATTCTTCACAGAATGTCGCTAGCAACCAACAGATTCTTGATTGGAGGTCTCTCCTGCCCTTCGACTGAACAGTACTTCAACCATCAAGAGCGATTCCTTACTCAACCACGGATTTTGCCAGAACGAGAAGTGTTTTATACGAAAATTCATAAGAATGATAAATTCACTGGTTTTGATAGGGTATCATGAGAATACCATTCATGAGCAACTTCCTTCGGAACCTGGATGAACAATTCTGGTTAATTTAAGTATAATAAGACATGAATGTAAAACCTTTTATTGTTATCTCGGAAAAAAAGGATGCAAAACATCGCAGCCAAGTTTATCAAGTTCACAACACCATCCACTGTCGCTGGAAATTCAAAGGCTTAGGAATTGTTAGTGAATTCCTGAAAATTTCTAGTACTTGCTTGGAATCAGTGAGCTATTGAGAAATTTTGGCGGAAATTATCTCATTTCCAGAGATTCAGGCTCTTCAGATACATATCCCTAGGTCTTTTCTTGTTCTTGAGAGTATTCAAACTAATACTCTATGTACATACTCGAATTTTCTCGACTTGGAGTCTACGTTTCCTTCTGTTTTGGATGTTTTTTTGTGTTATAGCATTGTTTCATAGAACTTGCACAGGTCGCTATATTATCCATGTAGTCGAAAAGATTAGGCTACTTGCTTTGAACCTTTTAGACTATTTCGGAACGTATTTGTGTGCTTGGGATGGCATTACACGGCAAACCTTTTCTTTTTTCCTGTTTGCTTATGTACGCTCTCAGGATGAGTTCATCGTGCGGAAATCTTAGTGTCTGCGTGTCTTAACCCAGCGATTGAATTTCAAAGACGGAACAGGGAACAGAGGAGAAACTGACACTTTGCCTGTGTTTCTCCATTCTGTCGCTTCAAGTCACCAAGTCTTCTTTGTCTCTCAGCTCAAATCAATGGTTATCTGTTACAGGACGGGTTTGTAAGCATTTTTGACCACTGTTGTCTTCCAGGTGGTGGCCTGCGAGTCCTCCGTCTTTCTTTCTCTATTTTCTTTTTTTTTTCATAGAAGGCTTTTCCTTGCAAATGCGAAACGTGGATTGTTGCTATGGCCATGCATAGGATCGGATGGAGAACTGAAAAAAAAACATAGCGCATTTAGTATATTGTAAATTATGGTAGACTTAAGACTTTTTGCAAAATTCTTACATTCGAAAAAGAGAGGACTTACAACTCCTTTTATTCCCACTCCAGAATTGTATTGCTCTCTGTCTTCCGAACACCTGAACCATTGAATTGATCAAAATTAAGTCTCCGGGTTCGAATGTTTCTGGTACATTATTCAATCCTATGCAAGTATAATTATGACAAAGCCAATGCAAATGTGGAGGTGTGTACTCGAAACGTCTAGTATTTTCACGAAAGGCTGGATTATTTTTACAGATGGTAATTACTTTCTCTCAAAATTTACTCCATGGCTGAAAATTTGGAAATTTTGACAGAAATAACAGAAACTCCTGGCAAATTTATGATAATTTAGGCTTGCCAATTGCCAAATGCCAAATGCCAAGACTTAATTTACTACTTTAATTCTTTTCTTCATATTGGGATTGTAATCGCTACGTATGAATAGCCTATAACGTTCTCATGAATACATATCTACACATTTTACCATTTCGTGGGACATCTTGACGCCATGTGAAATCCTATTTTCCTCTGAAATCTATGTGAACGTGGGCTCATTAACAGGGATGTTCGGGATTCTCCGTTTTCCGTTTTACGCTTTCCATTTTTCGACCATTTTTGGCGTTTTGTTTTCCACTTTACGTTTACGGTATTTGATATTTCAGTTCTGCGCACACTTATCCATCTCCGAATGGGAATTCCTGCCACGAGTTTTTTGAAAAAATTTACCTATGACACTTTGCTTAAAAGATTTATTCTAAAAACATTACATGATTTCTTCACAGAGGTTCTCAACTTTCGCTGCATAATTGAATTTGCCGCCTCTCATTGCATTTTTTCAAACGTCCAACGATCTACCTTGAGCCAATTTGCCATGACTTCTAGAGTCTGGCTTGCCGAGCACATTACTTTTGACTGACCAAAACGAGTTTTTTTTTTCGCCGCACGAGTTCGGCTAATAAATAGCGTCTCTCGAGCCCTCCATTTCCAATGAATAGACATCCTCCTGAAGAGTTTACTCACCTGTTTTTGTTAGATACTTGGTTTCTGCATGCTCATGGGAAATCCTCACGAATTGGCTTTGTCTGAGACAACTAGCTAGACAAGGAGAAAAGTTTTTGCAGACTCAGAAAAACGACTTTTCACATTTCCCCCTATGTTCTTTTATGATTTCCATAGATGCCATTCAGTATTACGTGCTATGAAAAAGCCTTTCTATGCTATAAATTTCTCTGTTCCAATAAAGGTATTGCTGGGATTTTATTTACTTAAATAATCCCCTTTCAGAGAATATTTCCATAGTTGAAGGCCATATTATTGCATGGTTTTTTCTCCTTTGAGGAATTGCTTTATTCTCCCTATCCAACATTCTTTCTACTCTGAAAATCTTCTATTCATCCAGAATTCATCGAGTGTTCAGTTCTGGAAAACATGGAGAACCAAGATTTACTCTTGAGATCTTTCCTTTGGCACAGCTGCATAAACGAGTTAGAGCTCATGGAACACACGTAGAAGATGTTTTCTCAACTACTAAGCCTTGTTGTTATGTGCTCATGCAACAAGGAATTCCTTGAAGGCAGCCTCTACCTCTGAAATTTCTCCCTCAGTGGATCCGCAGTGTTCCCGAGATGGAGAGCCGGTTGGCCACTGCCGGAACGTGCTGATCCGATGCGCATACGCGTACTCAGGAAACTTATAATCGCGGACTCACTAGGGGGAAAGGGCTGATTCAGAATCATTCGTACCCTAGCTGTTTCCGTTTCTACAAATTTTTGGCACAGAAGGCCACTACTAGTGGTCCTACGGGTGCATTTGACTTCTAGATGGCATCAAAGAATAGAAGTGTTCTCCTTTTAATCGTTCAAGAGGAAATAAGCAAGCTTTCTACCTCGCTGTCATTGTCCTTCCTCGGTTCCACCGACTCAGGGGATTCGAACCTCCCACTGAACCTAACAGTATAGAAATTTTCGATGATTTTCTTTCTTTATTTCTTCCTCATCCTAACACATCGTAGAAATTCAGACTGTGGTTTACTTCTGGCCAGTTCTGGAGGTACGAATGGCAAACTATTAGGTGCGTGCAAAAGTCCTCGGGCAGTTGCACTTAATTTTTCAAAACCCCATAACTTGACTCAAAATCAGCAGTTCTGTTCAAAACAAAAAGCACTGGCATCTGCGCGATGTTGCCAATATGACACAGAAAAGATTTTTCCAGAAGCTAAAAATTTGACAGGTCTACACCTGAAATAGTGGCACACGTCGTTTTCCAGTAGGATCTGTTCATTGAAAGTTTTACAGCGGAGGTAAAGCCATAGAAGGTCGAAATGGGGGTAATCTGTTAGAGGTAGGTATAAGGAGTAATATAGGTTGGACTAGAATGTCGGAGCACGAATGGCCATTTCTTTATACGGTTGACACTGCAACGTGCTGGTGTGCGTTATCCCACAGCCGGATCAGACCACATATTTCCGCCTGTGTCGGCCCTGCGCTTGAGAGTTTTCCCATGATTACTGTAGGGAGAAGAAAACACTATATGGGGATTATTGTGCATTTATTTGAAAAAAATTCATTACAGACGAGTCATGTTACTGACGTCAAAAATTTTTTTAAAGAAGGTAGAGATGGTTAGGCCATTTTTTAGGTGGGTGGCAGGAGCTCGGACTTTGGGATGACCTCCTCCTATTGTCGTACCTGAGGCATTCTCTATCAATAATAACAATTCTTTCATGAAGCGAATTGTTAGGAAATCTGAAGATCGAATATCTGCAGACTTGCAAGTGTGGACGTTGGTACTCTTCGCTCAACTTACGCAAAATCCATCTACTCACCTTCCCCTTCTTACCGATCTTCTTCAGGTGACGAGACATGGTTGACTAAATTCCCCGTAATGTCTTGCGCACTTTGCACAAGATCTGGTTCAACCTGCTCCTTCCTGGCGCCTTTGCGATGACCAAATCTCTGACCAACTTGCAGAGCATTTTCCAGGCTCTCATCTCCGCTCAGAATTCATAGGAACCCTTGAGCACCTAATGTTTTAGAGAACATAGCCTCCACAAACGCATTATTGATGCTACGGGTCGCTTCTCTTTTTGATCTAGATTTGATTTCATAAAGCGAAATTCCTCAAATTATTGCACAGCTCATAGCATTGGTTTTACACCCAAAACAGAGCAACGCTGTGATGTACACCAGAGCCAGAAGTGGTATAGGTAGCAGATGTTTTATGCTACCAGCATGCATGAAAACCGTCGTAGGATATCGCAAAAGCAAGGAGCAAAACGACGTCAAACGGTGAAATACCACAAACTGCCCCGGAACTTTTGCACGCACCTAATACAATAAAAACTCCGTGTAAACTTCTTATTTAAGGATTTTGATTGATTGATACTTCATTCAGAGGAATACGTAAATAACATATCGTTGGGAACACCACCCCTCAGTTGTGGAGGAGGTACATACGTACGTGCTTGCATATCACCATGTCCAGGAAGTTTGCGAATTTCCTCCCTCTATGCGTTTCCGGCGCTTTCCTTTTCAAGAATCAATAGAAAGAAAATGGTCCTTTGTATATTTTCGTGAGGGTTTGCACAGAGAAATTTCTAACATGAAATTCCTATTCTGCATTTGGTAGACGTGAAATAAAACCATTGTTCACCACCAACTTCCTCACAATAGATACAAGTAATCCTCCCTAAGTTTGAGGAATTTCCCGAGGGTAGGACATCATCCTATGAATGGACACAGTATAGGATTCGACCCATAGAGCACTGTACCGAATGGAATGCGTCAGGCGATGACGTATGACGACTCCTGAATATGTCGCAGTGACGTGCTTCTGCTTCCATTGGCCGCCGACCCGCCAGCATTTATGACGTTGTTTCCATGAAAGTGGGGCTTTCTTCTCCAGGATAATCACCAGTAATAGATGACCGTTGGACTGAATGGCGGTGCTTGGCTCTTATTATTATTGTTAAACGCAGCGAGATATATCTTTGTGAGTCTTCCAAGCTGGAAAAACCCAACATCTTTAGAAACTGATAGTGCCCAACATTTGCGCACATGGTACATATTTACACCATTGCTTGCAGTTTAATGAAGATTAAGTGCATGTCAAACTCCAGTTTGAGTAATATGTACATGCATATGTATTCATTTCTTCATCAACTCTTCGCTGTCACAAGCAATTTATCCCTGTTGTTTTTACTACATAAATATGTTTTCTGGTCTCTATTACCAAAAGCGGTCAACGGTCACTGTACAACACACCTCCTGGGACTGTTCCGAAAATCAGGATAGAGCGAGCCTCTGCCATCCGCTGTGGGAGGTTTACACTTCCTAAGAACTAGCTCACGACATCTCCGTTTGGATTAGGCAACAAACATAGGGAACCAGCTAAAAGCTCACCTCCTGGGTTTGAGTTGTCGGAGTGGGCCCAGCAACATTCACAAGTGCATTTTGAGAAAATACTAGCGAAAACACTAAAACTGATAAAAGTGTTTATATTGAAGAGCAATGCACAATGAGCGTCAACGAAATTCAGCCAGCCGCGGACGGCCGCGCTCTGGTTTAGCTCGTTATGGCGATATTCTACTGTTTTTTTTTCGCAGTATTTTACGGTTTTTCTCATATTTTTCAGCGTCCCTGGGGCTCTTACGCTCCTTGCGTATATTTTTTATGTTTCTGTTGTAGACCTCTGTGGAGAAAATCCCAATATGAAAGCAGTAAAATAGAACTGGCACATGGTAGGAACGTGAGAGGTACAATGGTCGCGAGCAAGCTCGAAAAAAGCGGGAACCTATGAAAAAAGACAGATCACAAAACGTGATGACTTAGCCTGGAACTACAATACCAGTACTAATTTCATTGGTAATAACGTTGGGAACGTGGACCTGCATTCATTCCTAAGACCATAACCGACAGCAGCGAGATGAGGTGGAGACCGAGCCTTGTAATAGGAGCCAGCTGGCATTCGCTGTGATTTCTGGCCTGAGCCTTCATTTTGAGCACTTCATAGGTTCTGAGAGTTTCATCCCACCATACCCTTCGGGGCATTAGGATGGGACGAATTCCGTGACAAACTACATACATAACTAACACTCCAATGTCAAACAGTATGGTATTTCCCTCTCAAAATTTTCGTGAGGAGCTCTTTGTCGGCTCATTAACAGTAATAAGTTTTTTAATGAGTTTTCAAAGGATCGTAGCAAATTCAAGGATTGCGTGGGAGGTTTGGTGATTTTCAGGACAAACGTAAGAATTTGAGGATACTCTCAGGATATTCCTGGGGGTCATTCTGCTTCTCTGGTTTTACAATATTAGATTGTTTGTTCCTAAAGTCTTGCACCAACATTCGTTTTTCACACTAGGATTTCTTGGTTTTGACCTGGAATCCTCTGGCAAGAAAAACAAAAGAATGTGGAAGAATGTTCTATTATACTTCTCAACTATTATATGAAATTCCGCAGAACAGGCTGTATCCGTGAGGAGAGATGTTATGATTATTTGAGATAAAGCGTCCAATTCGCTGCAAGATTCTTGGAATGCATTACTATCTCAAAGAGAGACCCCTCTCCCCCAACTTGCAGCATTCGGAAGAATGCCGCTGCTGAAACGCAATGGAAATTCTATTACAAATTCATTGTTTCTGCAAACGCTTATTAGTGATATCGGATACAAACATCTATGTAGTTATTCAGGTAATGCCGATAAATTCTATAATTAAAAATAGGTATAATTCAGCGCGATGTCTGGAATTATATGGGTTCCTTTGGACTTCTAGACTTCTTAGATTCTTATTTCCTGGTCCTAACTACATCGGTTGTACTTCCTCTACGCAACGCGAATTGATCTAATTCACCGGAGTTATTGCGAGGTGAAACCAGGTGTTGAGACATTAGACTTGATGCTGTTTGGTCGTAAGCTGTCAAGCGGAAGATACCGGAACGCCGTGCCCTGAAGTGGACACAAGGCAACATGGACCCGACCTCCTGCGCACACCTTTCGCCATCAGATTAAGTCGAACCTCTCAATTTCGTGATATGTTTCTTCTGCGAAATTACTCTTCTTTAAAACTTACTGGAGAATTCACGCATGAAAATGTTTACACGTAGCAAACCAGCGCACAGTGTACTATTTCGCAAATTCAGCCGCTCAAAATGTATTTCTCGACCAATCATATCACGTTAAATAACGAAAAGATACCATTTCAATCCAAGACTGCCTACGTAGAACAGATGAGTACTTCATGAGTTGCCTCTGTCGTCTATGTTGTCGTCTGAATTTCTCATTAAGAATTCTTCTAATAGATCTTGTAACAAGCCTTCATATTTCCTAGTAACCACGGTTCTCAAGCGTTGAGAAGATATCGAAGCTTGCCTGAGAAATGAGCAATTAAGCGTAGCCTATTTGTGTTTTCGGGTAAATCAAAAAAAAAAGTTCCACGAGATACCGCTAAAGATATGTGTGATGGCTAGCAGTTATCATCCTGTATACGATCATGTGTGTTATTTTTGCGACCACCTGCGACCCTCTACAAAAAACTCGTCTACGTGGGACGAAACCGCTACTTTCTAGGACAGATCTTTTCTATATGTTTGGAGTAAATGAGCTTGCGATTACGCAAGTGGTTCTGTTTTCAAAATGTCATTGCGAATAATGGTACGCAAGACTTTCATGGATCAAGAAGTCTGTCTGTGCAACAACTGCGGTTTGTTATCCTCGCGCCGATAGCGCAAATCATGAGAGGAAGTGAGAGAAGGCGAAACACCACTTTCGAAGTATTAATGTGACCAAGAACTATTGAAATTGAGGAACTGACAGGAATAGAAAATTTGGTAGAAGAAATGCTCGTTCAAAAATGAAATAATATTGCATTTGAAGAAATGCTACGATGAGCTAACCTACAAGCGAACACCTTTATTGAGCAAAACCTTCACAAAGCCCACTGGAATTCTAAAGAGTTACAGAATTTCAATGCAGCTTAATATTCCGGGGGTGGCTAGGCTATTTGTATGAGAAACAGTCCTACAATTATTATTTTCTTAATTGCGAAATCTCAAGAAATATCCAGCACTTTAATACGTCAGCCCACGTTATGCTCATCATGTATGTAACCTCAAAACTGAAACACATACTCACGTTCTACATACTTATTTATTTGCAAACACGCATAGAGGCTCGAATTTATGTGACGTAGCTGCAGTACATGACTTTGTGCTCTCAGGTTCTATTGCAGAAGTGTTAGAGATCGCCCCTAATCCTTGGCTTCTATGGATCATGTGCAGTGTATAGATGCAGCAGACCAAACAGAGTATACACGCCAAAAAGTAAAAGAATCTATGTACCGGTTCCCTAGAAAAATATTTTTGATCGGCTAGATGTTCCAAATTACACACTGTGCAGGGTTTCGTTATTTATTTGTTTTCATTGATTTGAAAGAATAAACAAATATTCACGCGGAAGAGAAAAATCGAGCTTGAGGCAATACGTGCATGCATAGTAAGTAGTACAAAATACAGATATACAAAACAAGAAAGTAATGTTTTAACTCTGGGACGCCAGTAAGCGAGTTCCAACTGTGGCCAAGTTTTGAAAACGGGAAGACATGCAAAGGACATCATTAATGAGGAAATTGTGAGTTTTGACCTCGACTCTTACTGTGAATTTTTCAATTTTGATGTGTTCTAGTACATATGTTTCTAATTTCATGCTTTCTCCTATGCGTTTGAGGTTACCAGGGTGAAAAACTAATCTGAATTGATCTTATTTCTCTCAATAAGTATTATATTTTGAAAGCCATTAGTAAGCGAATACCAGGTAGATTGAATAGTTTCCTTCGTTGTTTTCACCAGGCATATGGTTATAATTAAGGCCGCTACAACATGTTTGCGAAGAAAAGTTTTTTGAATACTCTTTAGTAAGCTAAGCTTAAAACGCAAAAGAACGACCGCTACCTACGGTGCATTCCGAATGGAGACCGTTCCGCTGTTGTTTCTGTTTTCCTAACCATCTAAACGAAATTCCTCACTGTTGTGCTTCTCCTACAAGTTTGTCTGAATATGGCACCTATTCTGTTCTCTGTAAGATATTGTATCATCTTGTACTGGCGCGTAGGATTCTAGGCTCCTACCTTCACACCAGTTACTAGTGTGGAGGGATCTGATCCCTTAGACGGTGGTTCAGTGATAATAACAAGATTTATTTGCGATTTTATCCACAAGTGCTCGCTATGAGCTACGAAAACAGTAATAAAGCAGGAGGGCGGTCGGCCCGGTGAGATACCGCCCTCTGTCTTGATTATGTGTCTACAATATGGACCACAAAGGCACAAAGGATCGCACATCTGGGACTTTTAGAGCGTCCTGATGCAAATATCAGGACACATCTAAGGGTACTCCTTCTTCATGTCTGCCAAAATCCATCCAGCTCGTGATATTAGCCGTGCTCATATTTTAACACTCCACAAAAAAAACGAAATCATCCAGCTGTTGGGGAGCGCCAAATGCAGAACCCACGTATAAGTTGTTTTCGACGATGTAGCTGCAATGCTTGGTTGCCCACCAAAAAGCAAGTTGACCACGAATATTTCAATTAAATTGGTCAAGGCAAAGGGCAAACGTGGTTTGAAAAGTCGCCTTTTGACACTTCAGAGAAGAGTGGCTTGACAAAATTTAAGAAAAAAAAACGAAAAATTGAGTTCAGGCGATTACCAATGTTAATCTCTAAGAATTTTCACTCCGTCCAGGTCACATGAAGGATTGTATCCTTGGTTGTGGTCATCCCTAGTGCAAAATGCGGACGACGAGGAGGAATTTTTACTCTGAGCTCACCCATAGAACTATTCTTGCGAGCGTGCCTTAATGCAGGACCACGTAAGAGTTTTATTAAGGTACCAGGCAGCTTGAAGAAATTCCACTGAATCATCAGTGAAATCTGAGAGCACGGCTTCTGGCTAAAATTTTTCTACTTTTTTAGATTTCTGGAGCGAAAACATGCGTGCATCCACTGTGAGAATTTATCGAATGACCCTTGGTTAGCGCAGGGATTTGAATCGCATGCTACAGCAAATCCAGATGACATATGGATACATCATACATCTACACCCTCATAACTCGTGAACCGTGGCACCTTTGGTGGCGCAACATTCGTGATGTGATTGGAACTACTCAGCTTCTCTAGTAGTCATGATCTTTGACGCAGAAATTCCCGTTTTTGCTGCCTTTACAAAATCTAATACTCATAATCTTCCATGGGATTTATTTCATTATGTAAGCGTTCCACCTCTGAGCAGGGGACAGGAAGTACACGAGCTGTTCATTCGATGTGGGATGTCTTCCTTTGAAGGTACCTCTGCTTGATGTATAAGGCTGTGAGAACACAGTGTCCTTCTGGAAAACAACGAAATTTATTACAAAGGAAACAAAGCATAACAATTTAACGGCTCAAAGAGGTATTCTGCCTTTTGATTTATTACCTTTCGTCGTCTTGCACGCAAGGAACGAGTACCCTTTTGTATATAGGAGATCTTTGCGGTATAAGTGAAGATAGCGGGACATTTCGGCCTCATCACGGCCTTCACACTTTCTGTGGAGAATACTTCATCAGCTGGAGCAAATTGTAGCCTGATAAATGTCAATACTGCAGTGGAGGCGTAAAGTACCTCGCAGCTCAGTTTAAAGAGCGGCGATTAATTATTTTCTCACCGCCATTTCGGTTTAGTTATCCAAATGAACGGTATTCAAGGCACAGCACGAGGTGGTCACAAGAATTTGACGACTACTCAGACCCTGAAATGTGTTACTAAGTACTCGTATTTCAGGGCTCTTTTGGGAAAAGAAAGAAGCAGTAGAAAACTGACTCAAATAGCCGCAAATGAAGAGGAAAAATGATATTTCAGCTAGAGATATGTACAGTTCGTGAAGGTTTAGTCCAATTCATCTCATACCCAGGGTCGAGCGCCCGATGGAAAGTGGTGGCGTGAAATGGGATGGAGGGTTAGGGGAGGCTATACTTGGAGAAGGACGCCTAGCATGGGAGCGGCTCCAGGTTTAGGCTTTCATATGTTTTTGGGAGCTTGATGGAAAACTTTCCAATAAACCACCCCCCCCCCCTTCCCCCAACCGGGGAATTTCTTATCCTCTCATATGAATCCTGGTAGTGCAAGTGCAGCAAAATTTTCTAGAGCGCAGACGTGGGGCATAAACCTCAAAGCAAGAAACTCAGGAGTTAGGAGGGAAGTATGATGGGTTCTTATGGAGATGTAGTGAAATCTTGATTGTAGGCTAGCCACCCGTTTAAGCTCAGAAGAATTGAGAACAATGGAATTTCAAGAACAGACGAAAATCGAGTAAGTCGGTTTGGAAAGAGACAGGAAAGTTATTTGCTAGTGGTTACAAAACAGTTTTCTCATACGTTTTAGAGGAGAAAATTTCTTGTTGAATAGCAGAATATGGCTCTGAGAAGTCTTCCCGTTTCCCGGCAATTTAGGTGGCAACTCGTGGAAAATCCACCAGATCTCGTATCGATTTCCCATCGAGATCGCAATAAAATTTGAAGTCCTAGAAAAGTGAAACTTCGCAGTAGGATAGAGGCAATCAGCCTCTATGAACATGCTGTGTTCTATTCTCTGCTATCGAATGGGGCCATCGCTGTACTGCATTGAACTCACATCACCTTTGAGCACACCGACGGGTTCTACGCCGTCTCCTCGCATCAGTTACCAATCGATTCGATTGGTAACTGATGCGATTTTTTTCACGTAATCTTCATTCGATTGCTTTTTCACATTACAATTAGTTTCGCAATTATTCTCTGTTTTGGAAAGGCCTCGTTGGCGACGATATCAAGCCATTCAGCTCGACGAGGTGTCAGCATACCCTGAGGGCTTGGTGGTGGGCTACTGTATGTTCAAGGGAAAACATTCGTTTATTTATTTATTTACTGAATGGTCACAGACGTATAGTTGCTACTGATAAATGCTAAGATACGTAGAACGTGGACAATGACCTAGTGACAGCCGTTCCTACCCAACCATGCAGAAGCGCTGCCACACTCATCTTACTGTTTATTAAGGGTTAGCGAGCTCTTTTCCTATAAGACTTTTACACGCAAATATTCTGCAAGAGCTTCTTCTCACAGTAATGTAGGAGATTAGGTGCGAGAGTCCCGGAAATCCCTATTCGAACCTCAACTTTTGGGGAGCTTGTGGGTGGGGCGAAGGAGAAACTATGGGGTTATCGTATCATGTATTAGGTTGCTGGTCATACATGGAGCGTTCTTCCTACCCTGCTGAGGAATGGGTGATGGGAACTCCCAAGAGCAGTACACATTTCCTTAGAAGGTGCGCTCCGTGGTCCTCCCGCCTTGGCTCCGCCCACAAGCTCCTCACTAACTGGGTACGAAGATGGTTTTTTTGGCAGTTTCTCACGGAATCATCTCCACCATTTTGATCAGCAGCTGGAGGCTCTGCTCATGTGAATATCTCAGGAACGATTGTGAGGTGGAACGATGCCTGCAATCTGTGAGGTTTTAATAATGTGGGACCCAAACGATAATTCCGACAATGTTGTCGAAGTTGCACCGCCAAAGACATCAGCTTTCCCACGATGTATGGAGATACAAGATCTTCTCTATCTTCACTTCTAGAGCAGTTCCGAAAAAGTTTCTGCTATTTATCACAGGCAAGAGCTCTGCTCCTTGCCATTATTCTTCCTTTGTGAACTCATTCATCTGCCTACCCTTTGCGAAGTGCTGCATTCAACTGCTCCAGGCTGTTTGCTGAAATAGGAGCGTTTCATTCTGGTAATAGGCTGCTAAATGCATTTTATATTTACTCGTCGGAAATTATTGGACAGCATCCAAAAAATTGACGTCAAAAATTACTTTTCTTCGCGTTGTTGTTGCGAGTTCGCGTTTGAGCTGTCGCTGACAAGTGCCTCTGGGCAGCGCTGCCCCGTCGAGCCGAAACGACTCGCCCGAACAGCCGTAAGTCTTCATTTCGGTCCGAAAATGTGGCAGACGTCGTGTCGTTGACTACTATGTATCTGTTTGTCAACCATAAAATGAAGAGAAAACGACGGGAGACGTGCGGTCGTTGAGCGATGCTCCATTCATAGTGGATGAGCGTGCGTAACACCATGACACGGAGCTCAGCGCTCGTATTTCCTCACAACTCCATTCGGAGTGTACGAGTTGCAGCGGGATTTCCTTAGCCCCATAGCCATTTCCTGCTTACATTATGCTTTGTAGGGCTTATAGTCGTAGACTTCTTTCAAGGTTCGTGAATGCCTCTTCATAAGGGCAAATGAACTTCTATAGTGACACCCTACACTCATTGTATCCCACTCCTTTCTCGCGTTTCGTGTTTTTGTCGCAGTTATCCCGACGTTTCTCTGGAAACTGCGAATTTTCAGCGTATTCTCGTGCACAGCGTGTCATGTGAATCTCGTCTTTCGAAATGAGGTGAGTCGATTTTCATTGGAAAGGCGTCAAAGTTCATTGATTTCTCTACCAATTTTCGATCTTCCGTGTTGTGATTTTAAGGGAAATTTTCTGGATGTACCGATCGTGAATATAGTAGCAGACTTGCTTGATAACATCAATTCCATTGTCTTCCCTCGAAGGATACCAAATGTCTGTGGCTTTTGAAGGTGAATCGCACATCACTAAATGGAGTTGGGGACGCTGATTCTAAATAAGGTGCTCTTTCGTGCCTAATAACAAAACGAAAGAAGTTATGAACGTTTTTATGTTTCGTGCACTTATCATCCAAACGAGCGCCTCTCGGGCGGTGTCGACGCTACTTGGTGGTGCGTGGTAAGTCTATCGCTTCACAAGGAAGACCTTCCGGGTTCGATCCCCTCTACTGACTCGACTTCTGCATTTTCCCAAATTCTTCACTATTTGTTCAAAATGTCAATATTACATAGTTCCAAGACACTCCAGCTGAATTTTCAACTTTATCGCTTCTGACATCGTTTTGAATCGTATAGAGAGTCACATCCTACATCATTGCACATGATCTGGACTTCTCTGTCCATCATCGTGACTCTATCCTTCGAATTTTATCTCTTGTGTATCACCAGTTTTGTGCCCCTCGCTTTAAGAATTTCATTCGATACGCTTGGTATGCAGCTGGATATTTTGACGGACATCCGGGTCCTTTTGAAACTCCAATTCAGTACTGTTTCTCCTCCGATTTAATTGGTTTTTGTGATTGTACTGGATGTGGCGAACTTTTTTTTCATACGCTGCTCTCATTTTGAGCATCTTCTTTGTTTCAAGCATTTTGTAGAGGCTTACCACACATGTTCATAAAGTTTTCCAGCTTGATTGTGATCAAACTGGCATCAGCTAAAAACCAAACCAAGAATACGATTCAAAACGATGTCAGAAGTGATAAAGTTGAAAATTTAGCTGGAGTGTCTTGAAACTATGTAATAGAAGGACATTTTGAACAAATAGTGAAGAATTTGGGAAAATGCAAAAGTCGAGTCAGTAGAGGGGATCGAACCCAGTAGAGGGGATCGAAATCTTCCTTGTGAAGCGAGAGACTTATCACTGCACCACCACCCACCGCTGCTGGAAAATGGGAGCGCCCACTTTTAATGATGTTAGGACGGCTCAGAAAAACCTCTATAACTTATCTTATTTTGGCAACGGTTCAGTGAAAATTATCTTATAGAGTGAGAGACATATCACAGCACCAGCAAGTAGCGTCGACACCTGCACGAAACATAAAAACGTTCCTAACTTCTTTCGTTTTGTTATTAGGCACGAAAGAGTAGCATATTTAGAATCAGCGTCCCCGACTCCATTTAGTGATATGCGATTCACCTTGAAAAGCCACAGACATTTGGTATCCTTCCCTTGTTAGCATATTTGTGATAAGTGCATTCAAATATCCATTTATGTAAGTTCTGTAGGAGATTGGAGGAATCAATCATGACTTATAATAACGGGCTTACTTCGTCTGTCACGTGTGTGTGTGTCAGAAACGAAATTCCCTGATTGGTCAGTGATGGTGATTACGAGGTCAACGAGATGATAGGGACGGGTGTGGTGAGGTTCAAAGAATGAAGAGAAGCTCTAACGGAAGGGGAAGTGGAGAGGGGTGAGTGCACCGCAGTGTGGAGGGTGCGCCGGCGTCCGAAAGCGGGGAAACGCCTGGAGTCGGGTCCAACTGTGTGATAAGGGTGCGCCGGCGTCCAAAAGCGGGGAAACGCCTGGAGTCGGGTCCAACGGTGTGATAAGGGTGCGCCGGCGCCAAAAAGCGGGGAAACGCCTGGAGTCGGGTCCAACTGTGTGATAAGGGTGCGCCGTCTTGCAGTAATAGGAATTCGTTAGGCGGGTCTATTCCTGCATGAGGGGTACGCTTATCCTGTTTCGGCGGGCCCTCCTACCTAAATCACCTAGATGTACATTGTTTCCTTTCGTATCCGTGTTCTCTCCCCATTCCGTTTGCGTCTCTATGAACCACTCCTTCCTTTCCGTTTATACACACCGGTGAACCCTTATCACTTGAATTACCACAACAACCTGTTGAGCCTAAATCATTTCAAGATAACATTTGCACTGAATTGGTTACACTCAGTTCTTCACGACCACTAACTTCGCTCATATGGAAGAGAATAACTTCGTTCATATGGGGAAAGCTACCACCTACGGGATCAAGGGTTTCTTAGGAGAGCGATAGAACTGCGTGGAAGGATGCAGATTTTATCAATCCATTTACACTTTTGTGTTTGCTTTCAATGAGCAGTATGCGAGCGAAGCGAGCATCAATAGAAGTCTGGAAGTCCGGCGTTAGCCGCACAGCCAGACTGGTTGAGTTAATAAGATCGATAATGTTATGTGAGACGAGTACGGTAAACGGGTTCAGCACTCTCGAGTACCCCTGGGTGTGAGTATTCGGAGAAGTTCATCTGCTTAAGCTCTTTCTGAGTGTCACAGTCGTTCCACATTGTAATACAATGTAAGATCCATCTATCCATAAGATTCATGTTGTACTTTTCCCTCTAACGTTTTCTCATCTCAAATAATACTGGTTTCACTTCAAGCTCCTCAGATCTTATGCAGTTGTTCATTTGAGGAAAGAAAAATTAACGATGCTTATGCTTCAAGGGAAGGATTTATTATAAACTTTTCGAAAATCTCAACATTTGTCACCAATCGCTTGACATGTCATTACGCAAGAACTAGCCTTTTTTTTCGGGCGGTCTGTGTAACCCTTGCGAAGGCTAAAGCGAATGAAAGCAGCTACTGGCCTCCCATGTAGTCACCCAATTCTTTCGATATGGATGGTCCAGTTTAGCATCTTCCGTGGTGAAGTTGTGAGGTCACCTCGATCACTGGTGATTTCCAACGAATTGAATTTTGTAGGTTCCAGCTATGTATGTCAAATAGCTCATTGATTCTGTCACCCATGTGCTTATTTAGAGGATTACGCCGAAAATGTTCATATAGAGGAACTGAGAACAGCCCATAAAAGCACGTGTTACCATTCCGCAAAAAGAAAACTGTTCCGATTCTTGGGCTAAAATCATGCGTGAAGATAGCGTGCAGCTTCCTGAATTGCAATTTTTCCACACAATGAATAATTTTTGGCAATGAGTCAAAAAGAAAACTGCACCACGTGTATGTTGCAGAGCAACTTTTTCTCGCTACAAATCGCTTATTGTCTTCTCTTTGGAACTACTAATTTATTGACTTTTTGAAGCTAGAACGCGAAAAGTCATTTCAATAACAAAGCTTCTTGTTATTGAAATGGCTTTTCGTTGACCAAGGATCTCGCATTGCGTGCACGTTAATAGACCAAAGAGACCTCAATCACATTCAATGGGCAAACGTCTCAGCATGAGCAGTGGCAGTGAACACTCAGCAGCACAGATGGAACAAGACATCGTTGTTGCCGGCTTGCCGGAACCTGAACCTGGACCGCGTGGGCAGGAGATCTCAACCATTGAGTGGAGGAATATTTGGGATCTTTTGTATGAGCTTGATATCTCCTGCCAACCAGCGTTCGCCTACCGGCTTGGAGCGATGAAGCAGGGTGTGCCGCGTCTTTTGAAAATTGTATTTTCTGCCACAATTTTCCAGAAAATCGTGCTGCGTAATTCACGTGATCTGCGTGCTCGGCTAAGTTCAATAATTATCGGCTCGGCTGAGTTCAATAACGTTTATGTTCGCCCATCTTTGACTACCGAGGAAGGCAGAGTTGCATTTGCATTGCGCCAACAGAGGAAGCACTTGAAAGAATCGACCGATGGAAGCTATAGGATCATTAAGGATGGCATTTTCGATCTCACAAATAACAAAACCATTCCGCTTGATATCAAGTTTCTCACACCATTGCAAAAGCACATACGTCCCCACATCCCTTTTTCTGATAAAAATGTGACAATTAGAAAACGACCTCTAGGAGAAATTTGTGCAGAAAGAGAAGAAGGGTTAGACAATAACTGCAACACTGCAAAACGCTAGAATGGTAACAGCCCAGTTGAGACTGTTCAAATGATTGAAATGAACAAGGATGATCGAGCTATTGCAGCTGCATTGCAAGGGAATGCTCTGTCTTTAAACCGAAATCACTGCCATATCCACGTAAGGCTCTTAGTTCTCGAAAAAATTGTTAAAACTCGGAAAGATTGCCTCATAGCATACTCAACTGCAGAAGCATCAGAAACAAGCTCGATGAATTTCGTGTATTTCTAAAATGTTTCCAAATTACGACGTCAATTCCAAAAGAGGTCCTCCTACCCAAGATCAGTTTTTTCTTCATTGACCACACCGAAAGGAGTTTCTGGAATAACTAATTACTGGAGATGAGAGTTGTGTCCTCTACGATTCTAACATACATCTTGCCATGTGGCTCCGTCGAGCAGAAGATCCACCAAATCGCACCCCCACCCAAACAAGTCTTTCCTTTGCTACCTCTGGAATTCGCCAGGAATGTCGTATTGTAAGCTGCTCCCGCAAACATACAAGGTCATCAGTAACACATACGCCAATCAATTCCGGAAGGTCGCGAATGCTGTTTGAGAAAAACGGCAAAGACGAGTTTTTTGTACACCTACGCCATGGTGACGCTACGCCCCATTTTGCTTAAGGGACCCCTGAAAAATAGGAGGAGCTGGGTTGGAGCCGCTTCCCCACTTACCGTATTCTCCTGACGTTGCCACTTCTGACTCTCACTTATTTCATCCCCTCGAGGCATTCCTGGCTAAGAAAAAATTCACCAAAGTTGAGCATGTTGGAACGGAGGTCAGCGATTTCTTTGGCTTCCAGTCTTCCCAGTTCTGGAAGAAGGGGAACGCTGACCGGCCCATTAGGTGGGACACAGCAGTGACTAACTGTGGCTATTATATAGTTGAGCAAATTCCACTGTGGGCTAAGTAATAAAATAAAGCGCAAAAAAAGTCAAAAACGGCTCAAGACTTTCTGACCACCCTAATATGATATTGGGTAACCTTCCTTACAATATAATTAGATGTGATAGGGTGAGTTATGGAGGTGGAGCAGCCGTCATGCTACATAACACTTTGAAAGTGATTGATGTGGGCAGATTTTTCAATAGGGATGGAGTTTCAAGCATTACTGTTGATTTTGACTGGGGAGGTTCTTCATTCCGTTTAATAAACGCATATCAACCACCAAGAATCAATAAACAAGTCTCAGAAGAGTTTCTAAAATTTCTTGACGATAACTATGTTACTCATGGGAAGATATTGAGTGGAATGGAGTGCCTACTGCGTATGATTCAAAAAGTGAGCAGTTCCTCAGATTGTTTTCATCACACAACCTGAAGCAACACGCATTTGACCCCACATGTGGTTCTAATGTGTTGGATCTTGTTCTTTGTGACACCGATTAGGCAGTGATTAAGACTGAGTTACTTCATCCCCTTGGAAAATCTAACCACATTTTCATTCTACGAAAGCCCCATTTCCTACGTGTTCTTTCTTGGACTACGCTAAGACTGGCTACATTGGTTTGAAGTATGACCTGAACCTAGTTAACTGGGAACGCTCATTGCAAGGCTTCACTGATATGGACAATATGTATGAAAGATTCTGTACCGTTTTACACCATCTGATTCGAAAACATGTTTATCCTTTCTTTCCATGCAAACCACAATCATGTCCAGTTCATAAGAAAAATCCGACAAAAAATACTATGCGTTGTAAGGCAGTTAATGGAGGAAGACGCCTCAGGCTCAACGAAATTTTGCTTTCGTATACAATTTGTGCCCACATTTGGCGAGAAGTCATGAGAGTCTTTAAAATAGAACTGTGCTATAATGTTGATCTCCTTGCTGCTGAACAATTTCACTAACGGAGCGTCATTGCTTTTTAGCGCGTATTTTGTTGCAATTTAAATTAATGTCCAGCGAAGTTTCATGAATTATTAAGACGAAAAACCGTGCGCTGCTCTGCGAAGAGTGGAGGAGGAAAACATAGAAAAATTTGGTGAGTCTAACTGATAGTGAAACCTGTAACTTCAATGTCAGGCGAGGAATGTGCTCTAACGTCCGATACAGGGCCGTGGTGAATGTACTAGAAGATCAGTACTATGGTGTATCTTCAGAAAAACACACATCGACCATACAAGGGCCAGCGAATTGATTTGTTCTTCACTTTTTGTTCTACATTTGAGAAGTAAGGAGAGGAAATTAAGAACTAAGGAGAGAAAATTAGACGCGCTGAAGCGAATTTGTGTGAGAAATCTCAGGAGAATTGGCCACTATAATTAATCAGACTGCACACAAATGAAATGCATATAATATTTTGCGAGGAACTTCATAAGATCTCGAAGATCGAGGGAAGGTGGCTTTTTGAACTTTCAATCCCTACATTTTCCTATGGATGTCGTTCCATAAACAGTGGTCGGGGAAGATGGTGTTAATGAAATACACCAGGAAATTTGCCTACTCTGAACCAACTGCAAGGCACTAATCTCATTGGAAAGGTTCGTTGATCTAGCTACTGAGTGACTACTTTTTTCTTCACAGGCTTTACAGTGTATCCAAAAAGTTACCATTTCCAACTGACGTATACATTATCAGTAATTTGTGCCACCTTTGCGCTGCTATCAATCCTGACCAATTGTTCTCACCACATGAATCGTGCTAGTCCCGCAATCCATTTTCCGAGGCTCGTGGACGTCATTTGTGTGGGTTCTTATAGTGCTGGAATCGTGATAACTTCAGGATGCGAAAGATATAAATCTAATGTGGATAACAACTGCAGCTTCAGAATGTGGTGATTTATTTTTCCCACAGATCGACCTACCACGATCCTTGCTCACGGATGCGCTCGTATGCTTCTTGGTGTATGTTATCCCATATATTTTGTATTTCGTACAACTTTAAAAATATACCTTTATTCAACCGGAATTTATTAAAAATGTGTTGGGGACCAGTTTTCGCAGCATAGTATCATAGAAACTGGCATTCAGATTAAAAAGTAAATTTTGAAAAGCACCAGCCAGGGATTTACGCAGACGCGATCCGGATCTCCAGCACTTCTGATTTCATGTCCCGTATCCAGTAGCATTTTTCCGTGGATCATTGTGGCATTTTCAGTTTTTGGCTTCCATAAATATTTCTCACTTAGTTTGCACTTTCATACGAAATGCTGGCATTTTTTCTTAAATTTCTACCATATCTCTAATGTACATAGTCCGTTATGGTAGTGGCGTTATGGTTCAAAATCACTATGATTCTGAGCATCAGTGCTCGGATGCATCATTGAAAAGACGGGTAATCTCATAGTGGTGGGTATGATTGCCCACGGGTATGGATAACGTCACGTTTGGGTAGACATGCTAATGGGTGCCATGTCAAGGGCAAATACGTAAGTTAACATGTACACCATGGGTAATTTCAGTGTTGCATCCCGCTCCAGGTTAGCAAGCAACCGCAGTAAGTGAAGTTCGACGAGAAATTTCTTTTTTATTTGAAATTTTTAGCTCTGAGATGGCCAGACAGACCGAAATCGTTTTCTCAAAGCCCGATTGAAAGTAGGAAATGGAAAGGGTAAATTACGAAGATTTGAAAGTTATTACATGATTTCATTTGTAACTTTCAAACGGATTTCCCTTACCAAGTCCTAGAACACTAATCAGTAAGTGTGGGAGTGTGACATTATTTTCTACCTGTGAATTTTCTCACAATTTCTGCACAGTGCATGACATCTGATGTATTTGTAAAATCCATCATCACGTAAAAAAGCGTACAAAAGTCCTTCTCAAAGACCATCATTGAAAATTACTGCTATAGATATTTTGGCCAAACCAGCAGCCACATTTGAACTCGGTTGCCAGGCACTTAGTGGTCGTTCACATAAAATTCGCTTGTTCTATGAGGCGTGCCATCCTGAAGAGAAGGACTGAGATGCAGGAAAAATTTCGACCGACCATTATTTCCAATAATTGAATGTTCTCGGATTTTTCCAGCCATCAAGCCGTTCGTCTTGGAACGTCGAACCGGGAACGTAGCCAACAAGCCCCATCTCGTTTCTTCCGCTCGGAAACTGGTAGGAGATTTATTGTTATTGTTACCGTATTCTTCAGTTTTTGCTTCTATTAAAGTTTGAGCAGAGTTTTTTTTGATGTTATTCATCTTCTTTTCTTCACGGAAGTACTCATTCGAACCCATTCATAGCAAATGCTTCCATCCTTCTGTTACCGCTTTTTTCTGTTTCACTCTATTTGTTGCGTTAGCTTGAGGAGGTTTCTTACCTCTGTTACCCTCGCAGTGTTGGGTATCTCCCTCAGTTGTTGGCGATTCAAATTTGATCCATTTCGGTGCACTCCGGAGGAGAAAATGTTTGGCATAGAGATCAGATGGAGCATTTTGCCAATTTCCTTTAGATATCAGCTCAAGCTCAAGAATCCTGAGCAATCCCCGATTCCGAAGTGGACCTCAGTGCTGTACCAAGAAATCTTTGGTGATCCTCCAGTTAAATATATGAACCTTACATCTCAATGATACATTGGAAGGTGAACTTTTCACTCTCACGTGTACCCCACTGTTCTTCCAGAAAGTCTGTTGTGTGACTCATGAACATTAACGGAAAGATTCTGAGGTTCCGAGTAGATTCCCACGGCATTCGTGAATACCACCTTGTGGTCTGCAAAATTCGTCCACTATGCGAAAGGACTACAACAGTCCTGAGATCGTTCATGAATACGGTTATTGTATGCTATTCAAGCACAACTCGATTCACTGTAACAATGACAGGAAAAGGAGTAGCGCCATTTTTTTGTGTCTTGCCAGATAAATTTTGAGTTTCAGCATGTTAGTTCTTTTTTCAGCTAAAAAGATCCACCGCAGTGGCTTAACCGCACAAATTTTTCTCGTTGTGATCATCCCTTTGTACAGACGCGGTATTAGTGTTTTACTCGTAGATAATCATTGTCCATTATCTTAACGACGGTACCCAGGGAAATTTGCACGTCTTAGCGTCTGCGCAAATTAGAACCTAAGAAACTGTTCCGATGATCACATGACAATCAAATCATCGAAAACATCTTTGTGTCCGGGATATGAGTTGAAAGATTATTATTTTGATGTTACAGCGTAAACGCTGTAGTGCAAGTTCTCAGTTTTCGCCACAATTTTCGTAACAAATGGTTGGTCAGCTCTAACGCTGACGCTAAACTTCCCCCGCTGGAAATTATAATAGTATTAGGTTGTGTACAAATTAATTGCGTTTTTTTGCAAACCAGTTTTTGACCTACTGGTTTTCATGTATTGTTCATGTAACGTTCCCAATGTTGTAAACCATTTAGAAGCTTATCTTTCGCTCATTCATTTCGTGATGTTCATTTGTTTCGGAGCTCACTCTTGGCTTGGTTCCGCCCGTTATTCAAGATGCTCTTCAATGTACAAATTCGTATCATTTTGCTTCATGAGTTCAAGCTTGGACGGAAAGCAGTGGAAGATCACGAAAATATCGTGAAAGCATGGGGACCAGATGTCGTTTCAATTCGCACCACTCAACTCTGGTTCCAAAAATTCCGATCAGGAAACAGGAGCCTTGAATATGAACCAGGTCGAGGTCGCATCCGTGAACTTGACGACAACGTCCTGGAGTCTGTGGTGGAGTCGGATCCACGAAAAACTGTTCATGAGATAGCGGAAGATCTTCAAGTATCATTTTCCACCGTCGCCAAGCGTTTGGAAAAAAATTGGAAAAGTGAAGAAAAAGGATCAGTGGGTGCCACATGAATTGGACGCTGAACAGATGCTCAGGCGTTATCAGATCTCATCGGAGCTGCTTTTACGGAATAAAAACGAGCCTTTCCTTGATCCAGTCGCAACCTCCGACGAGAAATGGATTCTTTACAATAATCGGAAACGTTCTTCACAGTGGGTGGACAAAGATGAGCCCCCAAAATTTTTTCCGAAGCAGAAGTTGCACCAAAAGAAGACTATGGTCACAGTTTGGTGGAATTACGCAGGAATTTTACATCACGAGTTCCTAAAACCAGATGAAACCATCAACGCGGACAACTACTGCCACCAAATAGACAAAATGCATGAGAAACTGGCACATGCGAACCCAGCAGTGGTGAACAGAAAAGGTCCGATTCTTCTCCATGATAATGCCAGACCTCATGTTTCAAGAAAAACGCTGCAGAAGTTAAAGGACCTTGGCTACGAAGTACTGCCTCATCCGGCATACTCATCAGACCTTTCGCCAACTGATTATCACTTTTTCAAGAACCTCGACAACTTCATCAAGGGAAGAGTTTTCAAAAGTCAGACTGATGCTGAAAATGCCTTCAACGAGTTCATAGCCTCTAGAAGTTCGGACTTCTACCGCAAGGAAATTTATGATCTTGCGAAACGTTGGCAAAAATGCGTAGATTCTAATGGTTCTTATCTTGTCTAATAAACTTCCGTTTGAGCCGAGTTGTAAACGTTTAAAGTTACGCGTCAAAAAAAACGCAACTAATTTGTACACAACCTAATATTATAATAATATTATTATTGTTAAGCCATCTAGTAGTTGGCAACAGACGTTAGCCCTTCCAATCTTACGACTCCTTGCGATCACAACGCTCGCGAAACCATGGAAGTAAGCTGAGTTACAGCTGTGTATGAACACAACTTTTATGATAACAAGTGCCAAAAAAATGCGAACAGAAGTTCTTCAAGGAGAAGAAAAGCGCGTGATTGTTAAGAACCAACTCAATAGATCATTCATCAGTGAATCTAGAATCTAGTAAATGCAGTAAGTGCGCGCCGAAATCTGGCGAAAGTCAGAATTAAGCTGATCTCTTCCCAGATCAGCTTACTCGGACAAATCCTCGCTGGTCGCGCGCACCTGTTTGCGGTCTCCGCGAGAAGCGAGCCCGACTTCGCTTCGCGCGCGGCAGAAGGAAGTTGTACAGACTCGAAGACACAGGTCGGTAAAGTCACTCGCTTCTGCAGAGCAAAATTTTGCTAGGAGCAGACCAGGGACGATTTTTGAAGGATGCAGACGACGAGAAACACTCGCTCGGCGCGCGCGAGAACACATCTTCTCCAGCAAGAAATACGAGGCTACATCAGTGTGACTCCTCCGGTCAGGGCAGCGGACAGGTTCGGTTTCTGAGGGCGTAAAGCAGGTCTTTTTCAAGCGCTAGCTCCCATCCATTGAAGGGGAGCTCAGCCATTTTTGTCAAAATGGTCACGTGCCATCAGTACATCTACGTATGTGGTGTGTCCTTGTCGCTCAACGTTCAACACTTGACCGGTTGTGACGCCGTCGCTGGTCGCGCGCCACAATCCCGCTAGTTCCGGAGCCTTACCTGCGCGGCCAGCGAGATTGTCGCGCCCCAAGCGAGGGTTTGTCTGAGTGATTTTGACTTCCTAAATAGATTTACAGCTTCGCAGCAGGATGTCAGTGATTTCTTGTGAATCTACTTCACAAATTTCTTTCTATGGAACGTTTGGAGGGAAGAACTTCTCTGGCGCTAAGTTGGATTAATTCTTATGTAGCTGTTTGTCCATCTGGATTTTTGTTTTCACCGACTTTTTCTTAAATACAATCCTGGTTAAGAATTCCTCCAAAATACTCTCTTGTCCAAATCAACTCATTTCGTGCTTTCTACGGAACGCTTTTCTGGTTTTTCAGGTGGTCTGTCACCACTTTGTCACCACTTTTACATTTTTTTAGAGGAACACTAGATTGACATACGCCTCAAATTCCCCTTATTCATTTTGAATGTGGCACATGATTTGAAAAGGGAGAGATAGGGCTTAGTCGTTTTCAGAGCCTCTCTCTCACTCACGCACTCTCACTGTCACACTCATTCTCTCAAAGTCTTATATTTCCCGGTTAGAATCAAGAAAAGGTGAAGCATTACCTGAAAGTCAAAATTTCCCAGAAGAGTAGGGTAGGCAAAGTCTGCCGCAACTTGTTCCAGACATTGTGGGACTAGCTTTCATAACTAGCCTCCCTAGTGCTCACATCTGGAGCTTAGAAGCTTGCAGCGAAAGCTCACCACATACATTTTTCGGGATAGGCTTTGTATTGAACGGAGTGCTTCGTGAACTAATTTGAAATCATCCTCATATTTTGAGTCACCTTTACGATCACAGGCTTCCAAGAGTAGTGCAAGTGCCCTCCCGCTGGCGCCACATTTCCATCCGGCTTATTTGCCCTTTTGTCATTGGCTTCCCACTTGGTATTGGTTCTTAATCATGCAATTTGTTATAGTGCTTTGGCATTAGGGACGTTGCGAACCACTAACAAATCTATGTAAACATATGATTCAGCCTCCAATCTGTTTATATCAGGCTGCTGCGAAAATAATTGCAATTTCCTCTTATGCAAAAACAAACTAACGCTTTTGCCTAATTTGAGCAACTTAAGCCAACTTGCAAGAACTTTCGATGGGGCTTTTTGTTCTTTTCCGAACCCTGCTCGGATGTTCCGGCTAAATGTTTCTTGCGGATTTTATAGAGCCGACCATTCTGAGCATTCTCATTCCCCATCGAATCACTACAATACAATTCATAACTATGTAGAGGTGTAGCATGCTTCATACTATCCAAGTCGACCTGCTTTATTAACTCGATACAGAATATCGATCAATCCCTGGATGCTTATTTTGCGCAACTTCAGTAGTGGCATATGTAGAGCTGTATTATCAGGAATTTATTTTTTTTTATTACGTGGGCACCATGTGGGCAGAAATAAACATACAATTAACGTATATTCCATTTCATAGATGATACAACTATAGTACATGAACGAAGCAGTGTGTTCTATGGAAAAGTATCGGAAACATTTGATAACCTGATAAGTCGTTTTGCCAATTTTCTGAATTGTTCCACGCTAATAGGAATGGAATGAATTCGCTGAGATTCAAACACTGCTTTCCTGCATGGTTAACTGAAATTGTTGCCTCTGTGGATGTAACTGCTTCATGGAATGAATTTTTTTCAAATCACCCCTAGTGGTGGAAGTGATCAATCTAAAGAAACTGGTGGTGTTGACATTGGTGATACCAGTTAGTATTTTGTGAATCATGACCAGGTCATTGACTTTTCTCCGTCGCAGAAGTGGGCAAAGATTTAGATCTTTTATACGGGCAGAACTACTGGGGATGTTTTCGTAATTGAATCCATCCATTCTTAGATACAAGCTTCTAGTGAAATTGTTTTGTACACTTTCTATTTTTTTTTTGATGTTCGATTTTTTGAAGCAGATAAAGACACTCGTACCATATTCTAAAATAGGTCTAACATAGGTGTTGTATGTAGCAATTAATATTTTACTATTCTTGGTAGACAACGACTTGGAAAGATTATACAATCTTTTGTTAGCTTTGGTCACAATTGTTCTGCAGTGGTTATCTAAACTAAGTTTTTCGCCTATTTGTAAACCATGGTCTCGTACCTCAGTAACGGATTGGAGTGCAATGTTATTAAACCTGTAATGAGCCTCTTCGTTATTATGACCTAAATGTAAGAATTTAGTCTTTTCTACGGAAAGTGGTAGATTCCAAGTGTCGACCAAAAATATAGCTAATTAATTTCACATTGTAAACGATCTGTATCTGGAATTGAACTGAAGGCTCCTTGAATTGGCTGCCTAATCTTCCATTATTTTTGATTTCCATATTGAAATAGAAGTTTTTAGCACCAAAAATCCATGGTCCCGATGTAGATTCCCAGGCTTCATTCACCACGATTTTCCTCCCACGAAACACCAGCAATATCCCGGCACGTGTCTCTAGGCAATCTCCATAGACATAACTGACATCATCCGTCAGGCAAACAATGCATAAAAGCTACATATACGAGACACTTTTCATTCGCCGTTGCAAATGCCGTCAACAGCACTGGCGAACACTAAGCCGAACCAGCATTACCACCAATTCGAAACACATCTCGTCCCTCGTCCCCGTCCAGAAATGGCCAGCTTTGCAGTGGCCGTACTTCGAAAATTGTTCAGAAAGAAACCTGGTGCGCAATGTGAATTTACGTGTGCAGATTATGCAGATCCATAAATTTCGTGGAATTTTTAAAACTTACCTATTTGTTCAGCGTTCACTGAGCCTACTCGAATCAAACTGAGCACACTGTTGGAGGAGCGCAGAATGGCTGTGAACCAGGGTCGGATCAGATGCAACGGATCTGCTGGTGGGCGCATGGATCTGGCTTTTTTTCTCTTGTGATTTTCCAGTGATCGTATAGTACTTTGCTATACATTTTGAAAATTTCGGAGCTCCAGATCGCGGTTTTACAAAGTCTACGAGCTAAACTATAATACCTTTAAAGCGGTCAATACATTGTAATTTTAGACTTAGGGTTCTGAAGCTTCAGTTTCAAGTCTGCAATAATGAAAGCCCATAGATAGTTATCTGAACACTTCAAGTCCATGAAAATATTTTCAGAAAATCCAAAAAAAAAATCGATATAATCATTATCACATTTTGATCCATCATTAATATAATAGAAAAACATAATCAACGCTTACGTTTTGCAGATTTGCAGCAAATCTATTCTTGTATAAATGCTTAATTTCCTCTGAAGAACCATCGACTCCTTTGCTACCTTGGCACTATTTTTCTCCCTGACCTGCTGCCTAAGTTCGAATACCTGTCTCCTCTCTTTCTTCTTCTTACTTCTGTGAAAACGTCAAGAAATCCATAGTTCCGTAGCAGTTATACGTTGGTAAAGCAGTTCTTCCCGTCCTGAACGATTCTGACATTCCTGAAGGCTTAATTTTGCGGACATGTGATAGCAGTTCAGTTTCGCTTCAAAATCCGACAGAAGCCGTCATTTCCGACCATCCACACATGCTCAGGAAATAAGTCCAGGCAGAAACCAAAGAGAAATTTTTTCTGCGAATGTCGATCTTTATTGTTGATGTCGCAGCATTGTTAAAAATGCCGAAAAACACACTATTAAGGATTGTAATGGTTACCCCATAACTTTTGAGGCAAAATTCAGAAGTGGTGCTTTATAGCAGCGGTTTTAGTGTCTTCCTGTAGATCTCAATATTTCGAAGTCTTCATGGGAGTGTCTTCTTCCCTTCATCAAACAGCATTGTAGCGAATAGACGAAAAAGATGCTTCGTTCTGCCGTCAATTGTTGCTTCCATTTATTGGATGTTTACTTGAACCTTGTATAATAGATGTTCCGAACTTTCTCTTCCCATGCGTATCTCATACATAGATGGCTCAGTTTATCAAATTTTCGCCCCAAATATCTAATAAATTATCTACAGGTCGTGATCTGCTATCAAAACCCATTTCTGAGAGAATCTAACCATAGTTTCTCCTTCCTTTTTCTACTCAAATATTTTTCTTTGCAGTTCCTCTCAATGTACCAGCATCAAAAGAAGAGAAAAAGCAGCTGTGCGTTTCTGACCGGAGGTGAGTTTCCTTCATTAAAGGCAGTATGTCACCTCGTTTTCGTGTCTGAGCTTTTATCACATTATGAATTTCCTCGACGACGCGCTGAATCCAACGATATACCTAAAATGTTACAAAAAGATCTTTAAACGCTATCTTTAAAGGTTTTTTCGGGACGAGTTTTGTAACGGTTTGTTGAGCCGAGTGGACGCGTGAAGCCATTGATCTCATCGATCGAGCACGTCTAGACGTGCTGGCCAACGCTGCAGACGTGGCGGGCAGCCAGCACATTCACGGACCGCTCCGCCCAAGTGGTCCGTGAACTGCACTTTCGGACCCTCCGAAAACGGGGTTTCCTTCATTTTTACGAGCTTTGACGTACATCTTTGGAATTAGCGTGACGAGAGGTCTCTATTAGAGTCTATTGGTATTTTTAGCCCACGGAACGAGGTGACACACTGCCTTCAAGACAAACTTGTTACGTGTTTACTGGTTATGTCCCAGTTGTCATCAACATCACACTTCGAGCTTCGAACTATGTTCTATCCAGGGCGACAAATTTTATTAGTAATACATATCACATATGATTAGTACAATGGATAGTTTACCCCATTCGATATAATATGGGTAGGTCTCCCATATAGAGTGAAATATTTCCATTCGTTGTCCCAAAATGAGATGGAAGATTCAAAGAGGAACTAAAGAACATCCAGACTCCACACGGCTCTCAAACTGCAATAAACAAATGCTGCTTATTCACTCCGTGAAAACTTCCCTCACCACGTGGTAGTCAACAAGCGCATAAAGTCCTTACGCGCAGCCGCCGGAAAATCTTCGAGCGCACCCAGCATGCAGCGCGTGCGCGGGGCGGCCCTCTTGTGGCAGCGGTTCCAGTCGTTCTTCAGATTCTTGGCGCAGGTGAGTGTTTTTCTTTCATTTTCCTCTTTTACTGAAATTTATCTGAAGCTGTGAGGCCTGTGGCTGACCGATATCGACCGGACGGCCCCGCATGCCTCATATTTTGCACGTTTTCCCTGTGCATGCGCCAAATACTTGTTTTTATTGTTTTTATGAGGCATCAACCACAGGCCTCACACCTTCAAATAAATTTCAATCAAGGGAAAAAATGAAGGAATGAAAAACACTCACCTGGGCAAAAATCTGACGAACGATGGTGGGCCGCTGCCACGATTGGGCCGCGCCGCGCACGCGCCCCATGCTGGGCGCGCTCGAAAATTTTCCGCCGATTGCGCGGAAGGACTTTACAGCTTGAGGATTGAAATGTTGCATGTAACATGCACAAAAGTTGCATGCATGTTATTTGAAATAAGGTGCAACTATGTGCTTACGCGTTTCTGCTCCGGTTAGTTTTGTCAGACATCATGCAACGTCTTCGTAAGTTTGCGACACTATTCGTGGGTTGCTTGAAGCCATGTAAGTTACATAGAACCTCCAGAGAATTTGTCAAGAGTAACCCGTGCGTGAGCGTCTGCCAGCCACGGACGAGGGGCGCGTGTGGCGCAGTGGTAAGAGGCTCGCTGCGCACGCACACGATCGATGGTTCGATCCCGCCCGAGGCCAACCAAGCCTTCCATCCCTCCGGGGTCGGTAAATTGGTACCAGAGGAGTCTGGGAGGATGAAGCACTGATTTGGTACATCGGGTGCCCCCCGCAAGTCATTGTACAGGGCACATACGCATTCAACGCCTCTACGATGCTCAGATGAAGTCGAATGCGTGGCGCATCCCTCGTGACGGGATTGATTAACGCCGACCACTTTATCCTTTATCCTTTAACCCGTGCGTGTGTGCGGGACAGTGTCGTGGGAGATTTACAAGTGAGACGTTACAGCTCGCTGTGCCTCACGTTTACTTTGGAATATTTTCGGTTTCAAACGTTTTCTTAGCGACAGCTTCCAAGCTGTCGCTGTTTTTCATGAAACTCGTACATCTTCCACATGAGTCCGCTCTACTGCCTTGGGACTTCCCGTGCTTATATCTTACATTATTTCCATGCTTTTCTTTTTGCTCTGGAACTTATCGTTTTAGAAATAACTTTTTATGGAAATGATTTTGCTTTTGCAAGGGAATGTTTGGTCGAGGAAAAGTCCCGGAAAAAAGACACATTTAGAAAGTTCTCGTTTACTCTCTGCCTATTAACGGCAAGCCCCTCGTTTTCTCCGAAGGTCGCGTCAAGGCGTTTCGAGTGCTGAAGTTTTTTTTCCTGGGATACAAAAGAGCGAGAATTTAATTTGCTCACTATTCGAGAGTGCACTAGGTTTACCATCGGAAAATTGAGTTTTCTATGAAGGTTGTTCTCTTTTTCTGCAGAAGAACACGTAAAGATATTACAGATGTTGCTGGCCACGAAGGAACGCTGTGCTCGTAGTGAATTGCTTCAAACTTGCAGTTAATCAATCATTGTGTCAAGGCGTTACTTGACTATTTGTAGATAGCATGACAGGTTTATGAAGTTGCACTAAGTCTTGCCATGTGCAATATCCCGCTTCAAATTTCAGGCCTATCATATGTGTCATAATGGCAGATCGTGACGTCTTTAACTAGACCGCATTTGAAAATAACTGGAAATGAAATTTCGATAAAAACTTACCTCCAGGGTAATTAAGCAGCTATAAATTCCACAAAACGCGAATGAGGAAGATGGATTAACAAAAACAAGGAAGAGGGCAGAAAACTGTCAAGAGAACCCGCAATGTGAAGATTACAATAAAACCCAGCTCAATGTACTACGCTTCACGTTACGAAAAGCATGTACGGCGTTTAGTGCTGGCAGCAAACTCGTTAGAAGTGTGCGCAAGAACATAGGCATGCCTGTTACTGGGCAGAACGTAGGACATTTAGAATGCTGCTCTTCTGAGATGACTGTTCGGAGTTTCTTATGGCTCCTAAAAGGGTCATAACATGAGCCAGTCCTGCTAATGAAGACAGCGCTCATATTTAAAAAGTTTTCCTGCGTTTGCACCACTTCTGAAGTTATTATGGAATGGGATCCGATCGCAAAATTCTACTGGAGCTAATGAAGTCCCACGCACGTGCAAATGTCACTGGACTAATTCAGGCCATCATCTGTCGCTCATGTTATCCCTTCAATCAGTCATCCCTGTTTTTAAACATATTTTGGAGTCTCGTTGGGAACAATTGATCAAAGGATCCTAGACCCGGAGTGCTAAGATGACCACACCTTTGGACTAGTTCAAGCAACAAAAATTTATCAACATTTTAGGGTGGTAAGAAAGCCTTGAGCCGTTTGACATTTTTTTCTGCTTCATTTTATTGCTCGGTATACAGTGAAATTCGTTCAATAATATAATAACCATAGTTAATCACTGCAGTGCCCCACCTGATGGGCAGCTCACAGGTCCCCTTCTCCCACAACAGGGGAGACTGGAAGTCAAAGAAACCGCTGACCACCCTTTCGACATCGTCAACTCTGGTGAATTTTTTCGTAGCTTGGAATGCCTTGAAGGAGCAAACTAAGTGGTAGGGGGCAACGTCAGGAGAATAGGGTGGGTGGGGAACCGTGACCCAGCCCAGCTCCTCCAATTTTTCACCTAACTTTTTATCTATATTAGGCCTAGCATCGTCATGGCGTTGGTGTACAAAAAATTCGTCTCGGCCGTCTTCCCGAACAGCATCCGCAACTTTCTGGAGCTGACTGGCGTAAGTGTTACCGGTGACTGCGTGTGTTTGCGGGAGCAGCTCGTAATACGACATTCCTAGCGAATTCCAGAAGTAGCAAAGGAAACACTTGTTTGGGTGGGGGTGCGATTCGGCGGATCTTCTCCTCGACGGAGCCACATGGCACGATGCATGTTAGAATTGTAGAGGACTCAACTCTCATTTCCAGTAATGAGGTATTCCGAAAACTCCTTTCGGTGTGGGCAGGGAAGGAAAAACTGATTTTGGCTCGGAGGACCTCTTGTGGAATTGACGTCGTAATTAAAAGTTAGGGAAGGCAAATTAGCTGAGTATTCCTATTAAACCCCGATTTTCGTCTACAACTACCACATGATAGGTCATGGGTACCAATCAATAATCAAAAGTTCTGGAACATTAAAAAAGTCGGCTCAAGAATTTCTTATCACCCTAATAAATAGTTCTTTAGGATTTTTAAGAGCTCTCTGCTCTTTCAATTTATCCTCTGCCGGTAGTGTTTTGTCCTTCGTGAATTAATAATTTGTGTCTCTTATAATCTACAGTGCACAAGATCCAGTAAAATTAAGTAAAGGGGTTAACCCAAATTCATGCGCTTCAGGAAATCATTGTTGGATCCTTCTTGACTCTACAATTCCCACCAGTTACTCGGAGAGATATGATCCTGTTCAAACGCTGTACATATACTGAGGAGATTGGTATTTTGTTTGATTGTGGATGCGATTATTCCAATACTTGGGGTCCAAGCCAGCTTTATGCTGCTTGTTTTGCCGCAGCTTCGGGAAAAACTCCTGTCAAAAGTCCTTTTTATTTCCCTTGGATATGATGGGATTTCAGAAGTGAATTACATCCAGAAGGATTTCGTTTTGACTCGTTTTGCTTTTTTTTGAAGATTTTTACCGGTAAAAAGTGGCGCGGAGACAAGCTGTTGTCCTATCTCGGTCAACTAGTTCGGGGCAAGGACTGCTGATAAAAATGGCTCCTGGTCTCCCAAGTACCAGAAAGTTAGAGGATCGCTGCCTTGAGGAACCACTTAAAGCTAGTTCTCAGAGAAGACACTACCAAGAATATGTGGTTGCGGGTGTCTGCCATCTCCACTACCAATACTTCGGAAACAGAGTAGGGGAATTTCTCAAAAAAAAAACCGAAAGATGTTCACAAAAAAAAAACAGCCGGCTAATGACTTTTTTGTCACCCTCTACTTCTGCTCACACATCATCCGCTTGAGGGCTTTATGCTGAACTGGGTTAAAAGTTTGCAGGGGAAATTGCCGGCCAAGGAAAAAAATTGAGTCGTTCCACCAGGTGGAAAAGAATGGCTGTTTTCAATTAGTCAAAGATGCACTATGGCGTTATGCATTTTGAACAGGTGGATTGTAAGCCATCAAAGGGAACATTAATGAAATCCATCTGGAAGTCCCATATAATTTGTAGTTCTCGGAACGTACTTTCCATCGCTTTCCATCCTTGCGATGCTTGTCGCGCAGCTGCACAATAAATCACACTGAAGTCCTTGATCGCAGATTTCTGGACTTTTTGTGGAAGTTTCCAGGGTTGCCTGTTTGGGCTTCATATTTTCTCGTTTTTACGTGATGCTGTTTGACCACCCATTAGACGTCAGGCTAGAGTTTTTTTTCAAATTAGAGGCGAGAACGGAAGGGGAAAAGATGACATTCACTTTCGAATAAGGGGCGACTCTTGAGAAGAAGTTTTTATGAGACTTTTTTCTAACGAAAATTTTTTTCTCGAGCTAAAATGAGGCAATTCCGCAGTTTTTTTTTTGCCCAAGGACTTTGATGAGATCAGTGGAGGACGCTAGTGCTCAGCCTAGAAGACTTCCATTAGTTGAGAATATGGATGGGAGCTGAGGATGGTGGTGGTCGGGGGGGGGGGGTTGGGTGCTATAAGAAACTGGGATTTATACCCGGCCGAAATTTCAGAAATGGTGTCATAAAACTGAACTAAAAATTAAATTTCATATTAAGGAACTGGTAACAATAAAGAATTTTAAGAAAGCCAGTACAAAATTACTATCTTTTCTGCGAGGTGTTTGAATTTGAAATTTATGGGGGTGTCACCCCCTCCTGTCGCCTTTGTGGTCAGCCACTGCCAAGAAAGTCACTTCATTTCCTGGAAATTTTCACGCAGGGTTAACTATCATTTCCGAACACTTAGCACACAAGGAAGGTGACGTCATCTATTTATCTTACCCAGAACTTTTTCAGGACCTCACTCTTTTTTCCGCGTTCCAATTTCTTGAAATTTCCAGGAACTAAGACTGCCACCGAAAGCCAGAAATTGGTGTCACCATGTTAGGACAATTATCCTAGGCATGCGAGTTTTTGTATAAATTCCATATTCTTGCTAATACAAAATGCAGCGCTGGCCGGATATCTCCAAACGCATGGAATTTTTGCGGTAGAAATTTGCAGAAACTTCTCTTTAGATCAAGTCACGATTGATAATTCCGAAAATTTGAGGACCTTTTGTAGAATTTAGCGAGATTTTTCTGAAAATAAGAACACCCCGTAGCTAGGTAATGGTGATCTCGAATGAACTGAGCTGTTTTACTCGAGTGATTTTACCCAGCTGATCTTCTGGACATCTGATCTTGTGACTAGCAAGCTGCAAATCGCTTGTAGACATATGTACATCCAAACATATGTGTGAATGATGACTCCTGAATGTTGTTTACTTGCAAGCGTGTTAACTCGTATGACACGGGAAATTGCGTCAAAAACGGTCCACCCAACCACTGACGGATTCCTGAATTATTATCGAAGCTTTGCGGGCATATCAGAGTATTGAAGCATTCGTTGTTTTCCTTGATCAGAGTCGCCATTTCCTCGAGACTCCTGGTTTCCTCGGCTTTTCCCTCTTGAAAAACAGCTGGCCTCCAGGATAACTAGCTACGGTAATGAAATTCACAGCGATTAATACGCCGACGTCGTAGCCACAGCCGTGAGAACACCGTTGTCTGTACAGAGGCCCGCGAGGGGTGGCGCTGTCTTCACCAAGGAGCCGCGGCTGCCGGCCCGCGGCTTCAATCGTCTGGCGCTACTACACTTGCCTCCCTTAACGCCCTCAAGATACATTTGTGAGAAAGTCTTGCCTCTGGAGGTTAATGTTAGGATGGGGCGGGATTTCAGAGTTGTTGACGGGTAGGTGGGGTAACCGTTGTTAAGGTGCTATCTGCACTTTACATGGGAATGAACGCCTTCTTTGGAAACATTCTGGCATCGGGTTCTTTTAGTTGAAACTTTTGTCTTTTCTCAGCAAAGTAATTCTAATAAAATGCTTAGTTATCCAGTAGGAGATTTAAAAAGTTTTGCAGGGAAATTTCTTTTTGAAATCATCAGGAGCTCACTAGAAATTACCCTCCTATACAACTCCTGGTGACGTCACAAACGTTAAGCTCTAGTAATAAATAAATTTTCAGTTTTTTGAAGTTCAAGTGACGAATACTTGACTAGTTTTGGAAGCAAATTGTATATTGAAAAATTAAATTGTATAAACTGATTGTAAATTGTGTAAAGTTAGATGAAAATGAACCATGAGGGAACCTACATACTAGTGTATTTAGCCAGAAACAAGAGCAAAACAAAGCATATTCTGAAGTAAAGTGGTTGCTTAAGAAATACAGCATTAAAACATGAACTTTCCCTAATTTTCCTCTGGAAATAGTGTTGATATTTCCATTTTCGCAGAGAATTCACATCAGATCATCGCCTCAACTTCCGGAAGAGCATGGATGCTCTTCGCATTGCGTCTAGCATCAAAACGTTCATTAACTATTCATTTCTATGTGGTGAATATCCATTTTCCTCTGAAATTCGGCGTATTAATTTCGCATATGTGGCATAGTTGTCATAAGTTCCTGGAAAAAATGCATCATCCTGAACATTCGTTAACGTCACTCGCTCAATGTTCACTTATACAGGACAGTTTTATCAAGTGTTTTGGGTATTCCTGGAGGGGAGACATTGCTTGTCTCAGGAAATTTTGGGAGAAAAACTTGAGATGGTGATGTTCCTTTCCTAATTATTGGTGTCATTACAGTTTCATGCAGTCAGGCCCTCGTTGTCCACCGTTTTCCGTTTTCAAATTCAACCATCGTGTTTCCCATTCATGGATAATCACCAATTGTTGAGAAGCATTTCGAAATTGGAAACGTTTCCCTTATTATTTCCGGTTTCTCACAGCATGAAAGCGTTTCCAGGAATTCTTTGAATTATTTTCGAAAGTCGTGCTCATTTTCGTCGTTTGCTCGTTCCGTGTTTTTTCGTTTCTGAATTTCCCTCCTTTGTTCTTCCACCGCCTTTGCGAGCAAGGGAGCAGGTACTGCTCACGTTTCTTCTATCATAAACTTTCGTTTTTCTCGAAATTTCAACGGCCAGGCAAAGGTTAAATGAAATCCAGAGTTAGGTGATGCAGATCCATGGAAAAACATGGACTTCAACACGAACAGGTGTTTTTCTCCGGCGAATCGATGATGGCTCTCGTCTCCAACACATTACCACACAAGAGTCATTGGTTGAAGTGATTTGTGTCGATCTAATTCTATTTCTGTGTCTATAATTCTCGTCGATATTCCCATCGTCGTCGGCTCATTACCCGTCGTCGCCTGGCGCTCATACACACACCTGCATCTTAATGAGCTCGCTTCCCGGCATGATCTCGTCGGGAAATGGGCTCTGGTAGCTCTGGAGCCAGAGCTGAGGAATCCGTGCACTTCACCGGAAGCGCTGGATTAGACGTTTTGGGAACGATTGACGCGTTTCCTGGATAGCTCAACGCCATTATGAATATCGCTAGGAGGATCGTGCAGAGCGACGCGAAGATTAGTAAAGGAAGGATTCTCAGGAGAAAAAAGTAAGCGGTTTTTTTCTAGCCTAGAGGCATGAAACGAGACTTACGGAAGTTCCAGGGTTAATTTAAACCAATGTTCTCCTCCAAAGGGGACGAGTTCCCCAGGCAAAAGTGGGCATATTTCCCACGAAAGATTCCATTCACTCAGCGATTGCATGCAGTGCTTTCGGAATGACCATGAGAACAGAACCAATCGAATGCAATCACTGTTTCACTTGTTAACTCAATCCTGTCGAAGCTCAATACTTGTGGTTCGGTGTGCTTTCAATTTTCTATTCTCTACCTAGAATGGAATTTTTCTGAGCACTCACAATAACCGAGTAACGTCACGATTAACTCGCATCTCTTCCTACACGGGGTGGGCTTGAGTTCGGAAGACAAACAAAAGCACAAGGAAGCCTCGAGATTCCTGAACGATTGTTGAGTAATGCCAAGTTGTATTATGCATTCTGCTTTTATACCTTCAGATTGCCCATATTTGGAACTTCTCTCAATTTTCCATTTCCCGACTTCTAGTCTTACTCGGTCCACTCATCCCATGATGTGAACTTTTTACCCTAAGAACTCGTACTGTCTGTATCAAAGTTCAGGACCTTCTCGAAAACATTCATGGATCCCCTTTTTTTGTTCTTTCTAGGAACGTTCACGGAAACTATCTTTTAGCTCTCTCTTTTAGCGTAGCTATCGTCCTCAGATTTATCTTACAGTCCAAGTTTTTCTTTAGTCTTTACATCAATTCCACCTTCACAAGCATAGAGAATGTCTCCTACATGTGAAAAGTCTCGTTTTTCTCCCATCAGTGAGAATCTCATCAGCACGTACACATAGTTCTTCGTATGATTTTTTCAGACTCTCGCGCCACCTCGTAATATTGCTTAGCAGCGAGATAATTTATAAAATTGTAAGAAATCCACTTATCTGGCAATGGAGTTAACCGGAAGGCTAACTGAGAGAATAACGTGCTTATGGCTTGAAGGAGGGGAATGGACTTGTAGACTTCATACTATCCATACTTTAACATGCGTGATGACATGCGTGACGTTGTCCAGCCCCATCGAGCCTCATAATCCGTAAATTCGATGAACTTCACTTTATGGAGGTGGACAAGGTCCCACGGAATTCAGGGTAGAGACAAATGGTAATGAATCCATGCACAGAAACGAACGACTACAATATTTCTTGAATATTTACACCTACGATAACCTACGTAGGATGCCTAGGATTAACTAGGATGGGCTGAGCAAACGCTTTGATATAAGGAAGCTGTTTTTTTTTTTTGAAGACTGATGGAATTCCACGAAAGACCATCGAAGATGAGAGAAAGAAGAAGAAGAAAACGAAGAATAGGAGCGCATTGTTACCCTCCTGGGTTTTATGGTTTCCAAACTATCCTGAAATTTCTCTCGTTACGCCTGTTTTTGAGAACTCTTTTCTCTTTTTTTAAAACATACGTATCTTCAAAGTAGCTGTGCAAATATTAAGTGGATTTCGCGGAAAAGGAGCAGATTATTATTGTTCAATGCGCATGGCTTCGCTTATCTATGGAAACTTTTTGCTCGCATCATACATGTCTCCGAGGGTTTCCTAGTTCTTTTTCCGAGTTGCGTTTCTCTTTCAGCAAACACATAGTTATACTTTTCGAGGGTGGCGTGACCTCACACTTCAGATCCGGACTTCGCAGAGATATCATGTGCTATGTACATACTAGATAATCCTAAATCTTTAGCCTCAACGTCACGCCATTCTCGCTAACCAAAGATCGCGTGTAATGGATCATCTGCCCCCTACAGGTTGCTACGTACATATGAACACCGACACGCAAAGCTTTCGGAGGGTGAAGGTCCATATTGATTGCTTAACATGGACTGCTATCTGTAGCTAGCTTGAAAAGATGACTCTTCACGAAAACAATTATGAGAGTGCAAAATTTGAAAAAAAAACATCTGAGGGCTGAGAGCCACTGAATCGTAACCTTTGCCTCTAGAGTTTTCAAGAAAAAGTCAACCTCCAACTATTGAAAGACAATCTTCACCTCGAACATCAACTATGTACTTTGTTCAATTTCTCAGTTTTGACAGCTTATTCTACTGATTCCTTCATGGGAGCTTCAACGGCGCCATTTTTTTTGTCGAATTATAGTCCGTTTCAAAAGCGACGATAGTTGAGTATTTGTGCCTACGATCTGCATCTCTCGGCTGCCTCCGCGAACACTGCACTATTTCTCGCGCTGTCTCGTTGTCTAATATCTTCACAACTATGTTGCCCGGTGAAACACACTATAGCAACAATGTTGCGCACCGCATCTGTTCCCTTGATCCCTCCTAAGACTTTGTTTGCAATTTAGTGAAACATAGACATACAGTAGGTCCGACAACTAAGTTGCATATCTTAGGCGTTTGCAACTCCCTACATATAATACCGTTTTCATTCTTAAATAGTAAGAATTCAAGCATCCCAACTCTAATTAGCTGCGCCACATACCATTGAGATACTCAAATTCATCTTGGCTGCTCAGTGAGAAATAGATTTTCGCAGATGTAGATTTCCTGTGGCGTGAGAATCTGTTCTTGCAGCTTTGATCCTTGTGCAGGAGTCACTCGCAAGGCGGGTGCCTACATACATGAGCAGTATTTTCTTCTTGAAACAGCTTGTATGCTACGTAAATATAACGACAATTTGTGGAGTTCTGTTTCCAAGATGAAAGTACACTTGTTGCCTTTTGACTTTGGTGCTCACGATTAAACTGCACTCTTGACCAATCTCAACGAACAATATCTTCAAATGAATGCATGTTGTTCGAGCACGACTGACGCACGCATCCAGTTTAGATCGGTAACATTTTGTCGTCCAGGCGCTGATAACATCGCAGGTACTTGTAGTTCAACAAAATGCTTCATTTGTTATGTTACCCGTGTTATTAACTCGGTGAACCCATGCAAAACCCCTGTGGATGCTGGAATTTTTAAGACGGACAATGGATCACCCGCGCTAATATTGTCCTTGTTGCAGCACATTTTTCTAATGAACTTAACATTATGCGAGCAAAAAAATTCTTCTGGAAATTCCTCGACGAAGAAGATGTTATTCTAATCTAAATTCTTAACTAAATTATTGATAGCTTGTTTTTCGATATGCTGGGTCGGCCAGCATCATTGAGATTACCCAGGACGTACATAATAACGGACCCTAGGTTACCTATCGCTAACACAGGCATCAACACCTGCGCCGAGTAATCTCAATGTTTGAGTTCCATTTCTGGTGAAGACGCTGATTTTTCCTACCACCCTCCCTCAGTGTTCCTGACCTATTCTAATAACATATATTGAATTGGATAGGTAGAAATTCATGAGTTGTCGCAAGTGTCACAAGGGGTCTATCTTGTGTAGTTGCTTCATTGCACACTAAACGTCGGAGTAATCTTTTCTGCTGCTGGCTTTTAAAAAGTTCAACTACTCGCATTATTTCACAGTGTGTACAGTTATTGTAGGTCGATGTTATGACCAATGTGCTTTTATAAGTTTTTCCCACGAAAAAAACGAGGTTTCCTGGTATTTCTCGCGTATGTTACAAAAGCTTTCATAGCAGCGAAGTCCAGCCCTATTTTAGGGTTCTTTCTTAACCATAATACACAACCTTAGTGATGGATAAAGTTCAGTTTATAACGAAGCTATTTCCTACATACAATTTAGGTGCTTGTTTCGTCTACAAGTGTCTTGTTTTGTTTTGTGTACAGGTGTCAATGTGTTAGATGTCCTTTAATACGAGCTTACGTTTCTAATGCTGAAACACCCACTGAACCTCATTCGTCTTCATGTCAATTTAATTAGTATTCTAATAGGAGCGTCCACTGTAGCAGCACTTTCTTATGGACGTCAGAAGCTCTTGAGCACCTGGATGAACACCTGTTTCGTAAAAGTTGGGTAATGTAGGAGTTACGGTAGCCTTGAGCATCTCTCACTTGCCGCATAAAGACATTCAGAAGCTACCATAAGTTTATATGCACAGTCTACTGGTTGCCCCGTTTAAGGGAAGCAGGTATGTCACATTGGTCTTCGAAAGATTCTTGCAATGCTCAGCTTTTCAGTTCTCCCCTAGGTGCCTTTACATTGTAGAAATGAATGGATTGTTCACGAGAGTTTGGCGCTGAGTGACCTTTTGAGGGATATACTCAGACAATTTTTCGGAAGGACCGCAGCAGAAAACCGGAAGAACCGACAGGTAACCTGCGGTCCTTCCGGTTTCCTGCTGCATTTCGTCCGAATAGCTGCTGCGGTCCTTCCGAACAGCTGCTGCGGTCCTTCCGAATAACTGCTGCGATTCTTCCGAATAGCTGCTGCGGTCCTTCCGAATAGCTGCTGCGGTCCTTCCGAATAGCTGCTGCGGTCCTTCCGAATAGCTGCTGCGGTTGTTCTGCGCGCTCATTCCTACTATTACCATACCTTCACGTTTAATAAACTAACACTTACCGCTAACAACGTCAACGATTCTTGAAACTTACCAACGGAAACTCATGAAGATACCTATAACGGCTGTTTCTTTTTGCCTTTTTTTTTAAATTCTGGGGCCCTCATCTGAACTGCTTTCTATGAAAAAGTGCAAAGAACAACAAGTCAGTCAAAAAAAAAATTTATTTACAGAAACATATATTAAAGAACGACACGACAAAATTCAAAAAAAAAACTCCATCATCCATCCCAACATCTGCCTTACCAATCAGACAAAATAGAAAAATTCTAATGAGCAACAAGAACAAGTGAACTTGCATCCTACCCAAACATCCTCGATCTCCACCCAACATCTGTCTACCAAGAGACGATAAAAATGACACACGGTACATATCTCTGTGTAACGAACCTCTGAAAATAAGTTTCAGTTCTAAATGCGCTGAATTCTGACATAAAATTGATAGTTTTAACGAAGTTAATCTTTACATGCATCAAATTGACGTCTAGTATTAAACTTCAATAGCAGTCATTTCGACCACCCCTGAAATATCCAAGAACTTCCTCAAGAAAGCCACAAGTGCGGGCAATTCAGTTATTCAACAGGTTGAAAAATCTACATATTGTAGCTACTTATTCGGATGTCTCAGACAGCATCTTATTCTAACAGAGTAGTCATTGAGCATCCGTAACATCTTCTTTTTTTTTCAGTGCATTCGCTTGGGTGTTCAGATAAGCTTGATGTTCTAAATGTTCTTTCATACATATATGCTAAAATCCACTTGTGCTGCTTGTTCAACGCTCCTCTCTACGCTCGGATGATGGTTGGACGGACGAGTTGCTTCGTTAGGCAGATCCAGGCAAACCACGACGAGTGACTGTAATCGGGTGGTAGTTGTGCGCCCCACATTCAGGCTGTCTATAGTACCACCCGTAGAATCTCGCCATACGACCGCCTTCCAAACAATATATAACGTTACGCAATAAATGAGAGCCGGTACACGGACGAAATAATAAAAAAAACAGGTGCATTTCATGAAGGAAAATGAAGTCGGCACAGCAAAAAAAATGTAGTGGAACAGCGGCACACCAAACCCACCCCCGCTCTCCACCGAACATCTGCCCACAGACATCCGGTAGGCAGATGTCTACGGCAAACAGTTATATGAAATGAAGGAAAATGAAGTCGGCACAGCAAAAAAAAGGTAGTGGAACAGTGATAAGGGTGCGTTGGCACCCGAAGTGGGAGGAAGAAAGCGTCGCCGCAGGCCGATCGATTGTGCAATGATGGTGCGAGCTTCATTAGCATGTGAGGGTCAACAGGTCAACACTTGTAGATCACGTCGGAGGCATGATCAAACTTGTTAGACATGTTATGATTTACTCATTCAGTGCTCGGAAATCGATACAAACGTGGCTACGATGGTTTTAGATCACATTGAAGGAGAATTTGATGAAGCAGCATGGACTTATCGATTTTATCGATTTCCTTTACCTTTTTTGGGTATTTGGTGAAGTGTGACGAGCCCTGTCTGCGCGCTCTGTGAGTCCCCGTTGTTCCCTCGCCAGTATGGACTTGAAGTTCAACTTAGAGTTGTAGCGGCGATCTGTAGCTGTCGGTATAGCAGTATGAGCAAGCTTCGCAATGCTTTTTATGGTAGGGATTCAACACGAGACGAGCAGGGCGTCTTATACATTCTGCTGCGGTCCTTCCGAACCGTTCTCCATACAAATCTTTTCTGCTGCGGTCCTTCCGACGCACTCTAGCGAGGTTCGGAAGGACCGCAGCAGAAAAAATTCTGCTGCGGTCCTTCCGAAAATTTTTATCTCTGCGTCTCTCTCTTCTTAACCACACGAGCGCGATCTCTTTCTGCTGCGGTCCTTCCGACAATTTGTCTGAGTAGACACTAGTTTGGCGCGTGTGGCGCAGTGGTAAGAGGCTCGCTGCGCACGCACACGATCGAGGGTTCGATCCCGCCCGAGGCCAACTAAGCCTTCCATCCCTCCGGGGTCGGTAAATTGGTACCAGAGGAGTCTGGGAGGATGAAGCACTGACTTGGTACATCGGGTGCCCCCCCCCCCCGCAAGTCATTGTACAGGGCACATACGCATTCAACGCCTCTACGATGCTCAGATGAAGTCGAATGCGTGGCGCATCCCTCGTGACGGGATTGATTAACGCCGACCACTTTATCCTTTATCCTTTAGACAGTCCTTTAGTTGAAATCAAGTCATTTGATCCATCAATTTTGATTTGTGAAACGATGTAACGCGCGTAGCATAACCTGAAAATGGCATGGATCAGCTAACATTTGAGCAAGATTTTAGAAGAATCTGTTGAGTCCACGAAAAAATAGTTGAAGGTGCAGGACGGGAAAGCACCCAATAACCAATAAAGAGAACGAGAAGTCGTTATAAAAGGATAATTGTTTCGTGCGTATCCAACAAGTAATTTCTATAAAAGATTATAGTTTTGTGCATATCTGCGTAGTTCATTTTATAGTTCTCACTGCGGGATACTTACGCTGCATCACCCTCTCCCCAATTCAATGTTTATTTCTGGATACAGTTTTTTGTTTTTCTTAAAATTCTCGGATTATGGAAAGCTTTACATAGGTGCTGGAAGTACTGAGACGAATTGTTTTGTGGGGACTCCTATTTTGTATAAATGAGGGACACATAAGAACAGGAAAAATACATTAAACCTCATTCCTAAGTAATTCATTCTCAACAGTAGCTCCCTCATCACCTTGAAAATATTATCAGTTCATAAGAATGAAATAATTTGATAGTCTAGTTTTCTTTCAAGGAAAATTACTACAGCTGTGACCAAAATCGTTAAATTTCTCGTTTATTAAGATAGAAAAGGAAAGGACCTGATCGGATGGTAAGGCCACAATTTCTATTGTACTCAATCGATTAACACCAAATATACATACTTTACTTATTTATTCGGTAACTTAGGAGCTGTTTCGAATGTTTGAGCTCTCGAGAAAAAGGATTAGTTTGAACTTTTGTATATCTCAGAAGAATGTTCGCGTTTAAAATTATCTAACACGTTATTCGACTCTAACTATGATATAAACTGCAAACGACCCGAAAAAAAGACGTCGTTGGAATACAATGTGTCCATTTTTTACGAATATTTAGTCCCGCTGAAAACGCAGTTTTGCGAAGTCTCATGTGAATATTCATGTTTTAGAGAGAAGGGACTCGCAAGATGACAATCTGCCTAACAGAAATCATTGAATAGGAACAACCTTTCACCTAGCTAAGCTTCCCGCTCTACATTTGGGAAATAAAAATCACCAAAAGCACATGAATAAGGCAATGCGAAAGCTGTATCTGCAGCTGTCAAATGTTAGTTATCATTTGAATTACGCGCCTCAGCGCGAACTTCCAAAAAGGTTCCATTTCTGTGTACTGAGGAAGGGTTCAGAGGACGCCTGTGAGGTCGAGACTTCATGGATCGACCAGAAAATTGCACTGAACGGGCCGCTAAAGGGGGAACTGCGAATGTTCGTAAAAATGTTTTTTCTTCTTCACGAGCATTACTTTTAATAGAGCGTATAATTTTTCATTATCATTGGTTGCGAAAAATTCTCCAAACTCTCATTGTGTACGCATTCCCTCATCGCGAATTTGGGAGTAATTCCGCGAAATGTGAACTTTACAGGAGTCTTTCGAATTCTTCCTAGGGTTAAAGTCTATATAATATCTTCTCCTAAAGGTTTTTTCGTCCTCGGTCCTCTCTATTGTGCCGCTCAAAGCAGAGCAATCCAGCCTTTGTTTTTTTTTTGCAAGCTTTTTCTTCGTCTTCGTTCTAGGATTTACTCGCATGAAACTCTAAAGATTGATAGCTAGAAGCAAGAATTGCCAGCATTGAGGGTCAAATACATGGCTATAACCATGTGTTCGGCAACAACATCAGAGAATTTGTTATAACAGAGTTCACGTATTCTTCTCTTCTGTCAAAATTTTGCCGGGTCCCTCTCCTGGACCATGCAAAGACTCTCCGCAACGCTGTAAAGCAACATTGGAGACCTGCCACCTAAAGACTCACAGCCTTCTGAATTGAATGTAAAGGTGCATACCTGTTTCACCTCTCCATACTACTGGCATTCATGGTGTTGTTCTTCAGGTATGCGGTGGTTCAACAGATCCACGCTTGAAGTATTTTTTTTTCAATTTAGGACGGAGGGAGGGGGGAAGGAGTGCTCGTTAGAGTTTTTTCTTTCTTGTCATAGCTATCGGTCTTCCACATAATCGTTCTTTCTGCTGTAATAAATGTAATACGTATAATCCATTATTCTGTTATCATTTGTCAGTTATAAAGATTAGACCTTTTCTGAGAGAAAAAGTGAGGTAAAAATGGAAAATGGTCAGTAACTGTCTTTACTACTCATGAAGCTGAGTTTCCCTTGTTGGAGTTCACTTTCTTGTCTGTCTGTTTGTTTGTTTTCTACCTACTTGTTTATTTCATACGATAAAAAGAGCGCAAAATGCTCAAAAAAAGCACGGAAAATGAAAAGTCAAGTAGACACTAAGGCATTTCATTTCTATTTTTTTTCTACATTATTCCGGTCTTAGGAGATTTTTCCCCAATGATGTTTCTTGCTACATTAACTGCTATTCTTTAAGGTATAATTATAACTTTCTAACGAACTCAGCCCAGACTAAAAGTTTGACTTTCCCATTGAGCAAACACACTATACCCCATCCTTTAGCTCCCAATTTGCCTTTTAATACTGGGGAAATTTTCCTCTTCCCCTAGGGCAATGGTGCATTTTAGCAGCATTCGCTCAGCAATACCTTTTTCCGACCTTTTTCGTCCTTTCATGACGTGTTGTCAAAATTATTCCGTTTAGTCGGCTCCCTTCGAAAAGCCACAGAAGCAGCCCAACCCTCTAACGATGTTGCCCTTGCCTTTATTGCGAGCTATCGAGAAAATTTCGACTTCAAACGTTTCTCTTCTTCTCTAGGTAACCCTATGTGGGAGACAACGCACCGTCGAGAGAATTCTATGCTATCTACTAATTCCAGTGTTTGTTCGAGTTTTCTGACTCAATATTTTCCAGAGTAGCAAATTCAATGCCTCATTTGTTAAAATTTTTATTTAATTTTCATCTGGGATGTTTAGGAAAGTAAGCATGTGGTTGGTGAAATATGTATTACTTTCCAATCATGAAAATATAGCGGTTTGCGATCACAGGCAAAGTAGTTGGATCCTGTTCGAATGTCGTTGATTAATTTTAAAAACGATCCATCTATTTTATTTATTTATTTACCTGATACATCGCAAAGTTGTGCACATCAAAGACAAAAATAAAACGCTTAAAAAGAAGGTAACGGAGGATCTTCACTGGGGTCTCTGTTACAGTAAAATTATACATACTTCATTCTAGGAACAGAAAGTGAGGCACTGAGAAAAAAAAATGATTGCTTTCATGAGCCATTGCCAGGTTTAGCTTAGAAATAGTGAAACCTTTAGAGAAGCTGGTGTAGTTGGAGGTAGTTGTAGTAGCTGCTGGGCGATGGTAACCTTGTGGATGGTATGCGAAGAAGAATTTTCGAGTCATTATGTAATGAAGAAATTCTTACAAACTCTTTCAAAACAGTTACCCTAGAAAAACTTCTGGTTTTTTTCCACTGCCTACATATTTATGGAAAGGTCTGATATCGGACTGATATCGGAAATTGGAGCCGGTGGACCAGGATCAAGAGGTCGTGTTATGAATTTCTAGGACAAGGTGTTCTCCAGTCCCACTGGGCTTGGTGGCGGGTTCCAAAAATCTGCGCAATATGGCGGAACTTATAAATTTTGGCGTGCCTACATATTTAGAAAAGCACTGTGTTTTTTGATAACAACAGAACAGAACCAAGGATAAGGCCAACATCGTGCTCACAGAAAATAGCGCGTTCATCAATTCCCGCCTTGTTAATAACCTTCCAGGAATGTTCATGAATCCTTTTGCAGTAATTAATCATTTTTATTCTTATGCTCATGTCATCCATCTAAACATGCCTTTGAATATTAAAATATTCGAGCAAGTTTTTATATCAGGATTCTTCCTGGATTCAAGGAAAATCTCAGTTAGACTCTGACCACTCTTCCGAAAACCACCGATTGATACGTGGATATGGAACCAACGACTTCTCTTTCATCGAACTTCTTCCGACATTTTCGTCATTTTCTATGAATTCAAGCGCTTTCCACAGCGAATTTTTCACGTTCTAGTGATCGTCCCTCTGACAACACGGTTAGCGTGCCTCAAGAGTAATTTCAAGTGCTTACACGTCCCGTCTAGCTTATAAGCTAAGAAATATCCACGAGAAGCCACTGATGAATGCCTTTCTAATTGCTGCTTTACGAAAAAACTGTTAGGTTTGATTAGGAAACTGATGTAGCCTTTGAAATGACTTTTCCTCTCGGAGCGAACACCCAAAGGATTCGGCGTTAATGTATGGGTGGCCATTCCGACGTTTTTCTTACTGGGAGTCGCTTAGAAGGGCAGTTTCAAAGCCGCGAAAAATGTGCGGATGCCTTATTCTGCCATCATCTTCTATTGTTTTCTCTTCGAGCTGCAGTAAAACCTTCCTGACCTCTCTCTTCGAACACTATACAATAGTTTTTAGTCACTATCAAGAGAAGAATTTAGGGAAATCATAGTAGGTCCAGATTGGACCTACTATGATTTCCCTAAATTCTTGTTTGATTCATGCCATTATTCATTATGGCAATCCATCACACGCCTCCATGATGTAAACAAATAAACGGATAAACTCAAATCACGTATTCGCGTACATGTTTATATGTGTGTAGCACTATGTACGTGCTTACAGGATATCTGTGGTTGGAAAAATTCTATTTTTATTTAGATTCTGTGCTGTCAGCCAGTAGTTCTGCATAAAAGAGACTAGAAGTTTCTAGTTTCTTCTTCTTTTTAGTTTCTTCTTCTCACTAGAAGTTTGAGTTAATTTTGGGTAAATATCGTGCTTTTGCCTCCAATGCTGGATAAATTTCGCCTGGGTCCATACAAAGTTCCACACTGGTTATCGGAGGTTCCCGAAATTTGCATGGAAACCGCGAAAGCGGGATCACGAGAGTGTTGACCTCGCCAAAATTGAGTTAGTGGGTTGAGTTTTCGCTCGCGATAACATGTACCACACCAGAACTCAGGAAAGGAGTAGAACGTATGGAAACAAGTCTAACGAGACAGTGTCTCAGTTTCTAAAAGAAGCTCTGAAATGTTGGAATGTAGCAGTGCTAGTACTGAGATTTCATGGCTTCATTTCCACGGTTCAAAGAGACATCACGAAAGCTCCAGCCTAATGAAATTCTGTCATTCTTAAAAAGAATTTTCAATGCAGAAGTGCAACACAGCTCTCACAATATTGATTACATATAGCTGATAAAAAAAATAATTACCTCTGTTGAACGAAAGCTTGGATCGCTCGCTATTTGAGAAATAGGGCGCGGTTGCGGTAAATGATTACTCATGATAAACGTCTTAACTATCCATGTTTACCCTTTATCTGGCGCCTATCAAAATGTTTAAACATACGTTACGTTATCTATACCCGGCTGGTAGAGATCGCCCATCCTTCTAGTGACACATGCGAATCCAGGAGAGTTCTTGTTCAGCTTTCGACCTTTTGTACAGGCACTTCTCTGGAATGTGTTGATAGCATTGCTTGATCGCGTGACGAGAACTTTTTTCCTTTCTAAAAGGCGCATTTTGGAGCAAGAATCACATCAGCAGGTGGATCGCATTCGTGATTGAGCTGAAGCTACGAAATGTAACTGCTTACGACTCTGAGACGTTCCGGATGAGAAGGGCATCGAAGCGCGTCATTTCACATGCCACGGCATAGAGCTGCGCAGCAGGGATGAGCGGATACGAGATTTTTCACGACCCAGATAACGGTGTGGATAACGGATTGGCCAAAAATGACCGGATAACGGATAACGGACTAGTGTCCCAAATGCTACAGGACACCACCTTCTACAAATATTAAGAATAATATTAGGACATTATTAATACTAATATCTAACATTAAGAACGATGAAAGGGACATACTACCCGAACATTGTGGATAAGAATTAGCACAAGTTCTTCATCTCGTTGATCATTAAAGGCAGTGTGTCACCTCGTTTCCGTGTCTGAGCTTTCACCAGATTCTGAATCTCCTCGACACGGTGAATCCAACGGTATACCTAAAATGTTACAAAAAGGTCATTGAACCTTACTTTTAACGTTTTTCGGGACAGCGTTTGTAACAGTTTTTCGAGCCGAGTGGACGCGTAAAGCCGTTGATGTCATCGATCGGACACGTCTAGACGTGTTGGCCAACACTGCTACGTGGCCGGCAGCCAGCACATTCACGGACCGCTCCGCCCATGTGGTCCGTGAACTGCACTTTCGGACCCTCCGAAAACGGGGTTTTCGTCATTTTTATGAGTTTTTACGTACATCTTTGGAATTAGCGTGACAAGGAGGTTTAGAGTCTGTAGGTATTTTCAGCCCATGAAACGAGGTGACACACTGCCTTTAAGACCCATTCTCATAGTGCCGCTGAGGATGGCGTTATTATAAGGAGATATTAGAGTTTGCCACGAAAACAACAGTGATATTTGGATATTCGATAACTTGATTGGCATATTAGATACATGAGATGATAGGTGACCAGGACGTCTTCAATGTTAGGTTCCCCATAACGAACGCTGGTCCCTCCAAGGTTTCTTTTCTAGACCCATTAATGGCAACTCTGTTTTTTTTTTTTTGGGGGGGGGGGGGAGGGAGGGAGTGCCGTCACATAGGCGGATGCCTTATTCAGTATATTTTTTTGGAGTTCTGATAAACGTTCTACTACTGGCTGATGGTATTCACTCCCAAACACTGTGATAAATAAATCCAAAAATTTATAAAACTGTATGGTTGAATGAATAGTCGAAGTGAGCTTTGCGAGGAAGAGGACACCGCTCATTCGTGAGCTGTGAGGTCATCTATTTCAATTTCGTCAGCGCTAACAACATTACTCAGCGTTGTTGATAATCCTACAGGTAAGTAGTGGTTTTGAGCTCATTGCCTCAAATGTCGGAAAAGCCAGAAAAAAATGCAAGAGCTTTTTTGGGCGAGTACAAGTCTATACTACCTTCTCCTACATCATTCCAAGATTCCAAATCACTTATGAGGGAAAATGCGCTAGATCACGTAATATGATGACTTTTCTTGAAATAGAAGCTCTCTTCTGCTGAAGACGTAAGAAATGAAGCTACTATGTTTGACCTTATCCGGCACCAAAAGACCGGATAACCGGATACGGACAATCCGCTCATCCGTGCTCCACAGTACTTGGTAGAGTTTGAGAACTACGGTACCCACATCGCTGGAGCGCCGATTAATGATATTCTCCATGAGCTCCTATTGTTGAACTTTTGCTCTCTGACATTTAACTTACTTTGCTTTCTAGATCTCTATAGTGAGTTGAGTTTTTACTCGCGCTAAGGTGCAGTAGACCAGAAATGGGGAAAATAGCAAAATGTAAGGGAACAAATTTGAATATTCTCTTCTGGCAAGAAAATCATTGTCAGACGCTCACAGTCGCAAAAGTCCGAGGATCAGTGAATCAACATAATAAATGATTATGGTCTCACTAGGCCGAGACCATTTAATTTACCCTTGTAGAGCTCGTTGACGATGAATACATACTACTCTATCCATAGCCTACCTAACATTCATTAGAACTTTTGCCCTTACGTAACCGACGCATTATTTTAGCATACGACAAAAACGCGCAGGTTACGTCAAAACCTCTTTTAGAGACCTCCTACCTTTGTGAACGCAAACGTCAAATACTTTCGTAATCTACTTTTCAAATGTGCCGAAACACACATGGAAGTAGAGGACAATTCTCAGAAGCCTCAATGGGTGTTCTTGGCGTTGTGAATAGTCGTGAATGTGTCCGTTGACCTGATTTCGCGCTATATTTTGGTTTCAAAGCGAAGTAAAGGAAAGTAGCGTCGAGTCTCAATGCTTGAGCTGCTACCGACATGCCCTCAACATGTCTTTTTCAGTTCGAGCAAATTCAGCTTCTGAATATGTGCTTTGCACAGAGTAGAAGTTATGTGTCTCTGTTCCTTAGTTTTTCTATATTCTTTCCGGATAAGCTGGTTCATACCAATATCAGAATATATATGGTTTTTGGTAGATTAGTTGAACTAACAATAAGCTGTATCACAACTGGAAAAACTTCATATTTAAGCAACTCAAAAACGTCTGTGTGGATGAAGTGTCTTTAATGGATTATTTCTGAGCAGAATCATACATTTTCGCTCACTTTCTGTTATTTTTCTGGAGGACTCAACTCTTTGCCACTCTGCTACCCCCCGTATAACGCTAATTTTTGCTAGCCTTCTTCATCTTCCAGATACCTAGTGCGAAAGAGAGAAGAAATACCAGATGAAAACATAGAAGATTTTTCATTATCTCATTCCTTTTCTTTACTTGAGGTAATAACGATAGGCTGATTATTTTATATACGTATATATCCCGACCTTTGCCAGCCCCTCGTCTTTTTCCTTCTTGAATAGAGCTGTAGCCCGAATTTGAAGGCTAAACACAATAGTCAATCAAACGTTAACGTTACTTGAAACAAAGCCAAAGTTCCGTTTTTGTCAGGACCGGCCGCAGAGAAATCTCCTGGAAAACTTGGGGCACCTTACCATTAACAGAGTTGAATCACGAGATCATCCATGCGCTCCTTCGTAGATTCACGGTATGCATGCAGTATTGGTTAAATTATTGGCTAAATAGCCATTCAGTAGGCAGAATATTACGCCTATGAATATGCGCATTCCTGAAGATTCGTCACACATCGGCCACAGCGGACACCTTCTTCATCTGTGAATCCATATCTTCTGTTCACACGTGGGCCACAGTGGACCCCTACTCCATCCGCATAACCGTATCCTGTCATTCCCACAGTTTTGGCCACAGCAGACCCATATTCACATTCACATTCACACATATTCACATCACCTGAGCCACAACGAACTTGTAGTCGCGAACTCGTATCTTGACGTTCCCTACATTTTTAGACCACAACGCACCCCCTATCCATCTGCGAACCCGTATCCTGAAGTTCCCTTAACTTTCAGGCCACAGCAGACCCATTTCCTTTTCGGTGGACCAGAGTGCTTGTGTTCCTCACACCTGGGTCATAGCGACCCCTATTACATCGGCATAACCGTTTCCTGTCATTCACCTACTCTTTGGCAACAGCAGACCCATCTTCCATCGCTGAATCCGTATTCAGGCACTCCTCACACTTGGGCCACGTCCTCCATCCGCGAACGCGTATCCTGGCTTTTCCACAACGCTGATCCACAGTGAACCCCTTCACCGTCGGCGTAACAGTTCCTGTCACGATTCGTTCCTGGCACTCCTCGTCCGTGCGTCTTTACCCTTTGTTACGTCTGCGCATCTCTCCACCATTCTCTATGGACTGCACTGCACAAGAGATTTCGCAGGACTCTCGTGATCTGGCGCCAAAAAAATCTGGACCCTTACCAGTCTTTATATGGGAGGATATCGTTCTTTGTGCACATTTTACACAGCCAACTGCTATGAAACCCATTCAAACCTGAAGCAGCAATAGGTTTAAAACAGGCACCGATATTGAGGGAAGCGGAAGTGTCATGGCACTCTGATCTGGCAGAGAAATCCAGAAAAATCTTGGCACATATAACGACAGACGGAGGAAGCTATGCGTATTGTTATGGGACCTACTATTCTTCCTACGTTTTTTTTTACCATTATTTGCCATAAGAAATGACCAATTAATTGCTACGGTTTCAAAACTAGATTCTGAACGACAAATTTCAATCAAACATGCTCACATTTCTCACAGGATTTTCTGGTCTCCATCCTTCTCTTCAAGCGTTTGCGTCATTTTTAGTCGTCCGCTCTCGAATACGTCAAATTTAATACGTGAACACGACGGCAGAAATATTCATCAATACGGCGCACGATTTGCGTTGGTTTGAGTTCTCCATAGTGAAATCAAATTACATTAACAATATCTTCGGCTTTTTTTCTAAACATCTGAAGATCGAAGACCAAGTTATAAGTACAGCTACTTTTTACTCCTCCCATACAAATTCTCTCATTAATTATTAGGGCGAGGCGCGTGGTACGCGTGTAGGTGACAGGTGACGAGACATCAGAGTCCATTCGCTTGTGCTTTTTTTCAGTCGACATCGACACTTTGAACTCCTGTATTCGAACATTACTTTTACTGTAGTTCAAGAAGTATTACATCTGCTTTTGTTCTGCTGACATTTTCTTTTACCAAATCAAAAAAGGCAAATGTGAAGAAATCTGTATATATAAAAGTGAAAGTTTGTATGTGTGTGTATGTATGTAACGAATAGAAATCGCGGAGGGTGAACCGATCCGGATCAAATTTTGCACGCACATACTTCACGGGCCGGCTGAGGTTATAGGTTACTTTGCACCTGGGATTATCGATTGATTTATTGATTATATCGGCATTATTGATTTTCCGTTATTTTTGGACAGGGGTCGGTGGGGACATGTCTTCTGGGGTTCCTCAATACGCTGAATGCGAATGTGGCAACCACTTTGCGCGAAATATTGATTTATTGATTTTATTGACTTTTTTTCGTTTTCGCTCGGGGCGGACAAAGACATGTCTACTGGGGTTTCTCAATACGTTGAACACGGATATGACAACCATCTCGCATGAAATATCGATTTATCGATTTTATTGATTATTGATTCTGCTTAATGAAGCGGTAAGGACATGTCTCCTGGGGCTCCTCGATATGCTGAGTATGATTATGACAATCAATCTCTACGAATACATAGATTCAATGTCACCGAAATAGCTTTGCTAACTTTTGGCCCATAAGTCGATGGGAAAGGGTCACCTGGGCTTCTCTAACATGCTGATCATCAAAATTATGGAGATTTTAAAGTTTCAATGAATTTATCGGTGATAGTAATTGGCCTTAGCAGTGTGATGTAGCCAAAGTAGTAGAACACCCGAGCAAAGCCGGGTACGGCAGCTAGTCTATTGATAATTTCTGCTATGAGCCCTATAAGGTGCCTGGCGGCGCAATGGACACCCGATGTACGGATCAGAGCTCCAATCTTTCCTGGGCCTCTGCTACTAGTGCATTGACCCAGGGCTGGAACTTATGAATAGGTTAATCATGTAAAACAAGGATGACTAGCATGATTGGTTATCCTATATTAGGCCACGTAGTGTTAGGAGGTGCAGGAGTCAAAAGCTGTCCTGCTAGCCTGATTTCGCTTGGTTATGCGTCCATGAGTTCTTGCCCAGGAGGGAGGAAGACTCAACCATGGTCAGGAACAGATATTTTTGTGGGCTTGGACTGATCCTAGAACGTGTGGTTCTAAATATTTTGTGGATGTGACCTGCTCACAGCACTTCTTTCTCTTGGGTCAAGCAATAATTTACTATTAGTGTTCTTGTTCACCTTCCTTTGCTTCATTGATATGCCTGGAAAGCGTAAGTGTGATTATTTGCGCGCACCCGTTGCACCAGTACAACCGCTTGTTGAACATCCTGTTTTCCCCTATGGCTCCTATTGCTCCATTTGTAAATGGCGATACCTTCATGGGCACGCATACGTCATCGAGATTATCCATGGTAAACGCGTTCACACCCGAATTCACCCCTTATATGGCACCCATCAACATGTTTACCTGTACATGACGTTGTCTTTACCTAGCCGCTACTCATGGATAATCATAACCCTGAGTATGAGATTACCCATCCTTCCATTGATGCATACCGGCAATGGTCGATGCGGATTTTGGCTTTGGCTGCTCACCTGGGCTAGCATTCATTACCGGGGTTGCCCTGGGCGAAGTTGTTGACGCACTTAGTCTAGGTAATCTCGATAATGCGTGCTGAACCGGGGCCCATGCATCGGAAAGAAAGCTAATCTCATAACCATGGGTGTGATTGTTCACTAAAGGGCAAATCCTGGTATGCTAACATGTTCACCCTGGGTAATATCAATTATGCGTGCTGGCTGTGAGCACTTCTTCTGGCACAGGATTATTTCTTCTTTCCTAATCCTATTGTACTGCCGCATCTGCTTTGCCGTCCGCTAATGTTTCTCCTTTTATCACTGCAGCAGAAAAATTATCTATATATCTAGTTTATATCTAATTTATGTGTATCGAACAAATAAGTAAACAAATAAATCTACTTCAAGGCTTCATGACCTATATGTCATTTTCAATCTTTAGACGTCTTTGAACGTTCTCAACGTTCAGCTGTTTTTCTTCGGTTTTTCCTTCTTCCTACCTATGCTGTTTAGTTTGGCTATCTAGGTGTTTGGTGTGCCTGTAAGCTTAGCAAGTAAATATAATAATTAAATAAATAAATAGTAGATAAAACACCGGTTCAGGTGCAGCTCTTGAGTACGTTACAGGAACTGAAGCATTGTGATGGCACTTTGAACGCCATGAAACCCATTAATACTGAACTATGTACTTTGTGCCAGTCCTCTTCTAGCGCGAGAATGTAAGGTTGTAAAAATAGCCATTGGTTTACAATTTCAAACAATTTAAGAAGTGTGAACGTGAGGATTTGCGAAGTTTCCCTGAATTTCTCCCTCGTCAGCCAGCTAGAATGCTTCGTTTGAGGCGCGAACAATCAACGTTCGTTTTACATCCTATAAAAAAGAGGACAATCGCTTTTTGTTGGTCACAAATCCGATTCGTAGTCCGAATTGAAACGTGACGTACGTTTTGCTAAGTACAACGCTTCGCCAACAGCCAGGTACGATGCACTTTGAGGACGCTATTCTTGTGTGTGTTCCGTGCAATCCCCACAATACTCCAATTTTCAGGAGCATTGGGTACTTTTCATCTCAATAACACTATTCCGGAAGTTTCCGCGTGCTCGACCACGTACGGCGGATCTAGAAATGTCCGCTAAACTCCTTTTTCCCAGTGATTCAGCTCCCAATGGCTTAGAGGCCATAAGCAGCAATTTCCAGGTTTTGTCTTCGTCTGGTGCTTGCCGCCATTTGTTGTCAATCAGATGTCAGGCAATCTAATTATGCTGCCTTCATTCATCTCACGTTCCTTCGTTCACTTCCTGCGCTTTATTTTCTTTCTGGATAATCTCTCCACATTTTTGCGTTTTTCCAGGAAGCTCTGTTAGCGGTAGGACTTGGCTACTGCTAGGAAGAGTATCTTCACTACGATTGGTTTCTTACAATTTGGAAAGCCAGAAAGTTAGGAGAAAACCCTATCCCATACCTAAGAGATTTTCCATCAGGATAAATGAGCTATAATATCAAGAATAATTTGCTGTTGTGATTTTGGTATAAGCTACGTACCTAGTAAAAATCCGCCAAGGGTTGTTTTCTGAGATGCCAGTCCTCGTAGTAAGAAGTTTTTCTGCAGTCTATCGCATAGCTGTTTCCCACTCATGAGAACATTTTTCCGCTGTATAGCTTAATTCTGAGCTTTATCGGAAATTCCTCATCTAACTGGGTAAAACTTAGCCATATCCAATCCATAGCATTTTGATGTGGTTCGCGAATTCTGCTGTACAAAACATTTCTTCGGACACGTGTGCTGGATAGCAGAGTTGATAAGGAGCGAAGGAACGAATTCATAACCACTATGTTATTCTGCACATTCCTGAGCGTAATGGATAAAGATTCCACTCTAACGGATATGTCAACGTGACTGACTAATATGTCTTCGCTTTGTTTATGGAATAGCTATGGTTTTTTATCCGAAACTATCCACCAGAACAAGGGCTTTACCCTCTATTTATGCAGGATGACATTGTTTAGCCCAACAGCACGTTCATCCTTGCGAAGCATTTGTTGTTGTATTCAATACAGGGTAAAATTCTTAATGCATAAGTATGGGATATGTGTATCTTTCGCTAGCGATTGCCTTCATTCAGAAGGATCACTTATTTTCTCCCTCTCTCATCTTTAGCTTTTGTTTTTCCTCCCCAGTACGCCATGTTTGCACAAAAGAATATAGAGAGTTGATGGATAACGACAGTTTGTACCAGCGTGCAATCGCTGTGCATGTGGCTACATGACTAAGGATGTTCCTACGTAGTCGCAATCCCGACGCAGCTCTGACGCAAGTCAGACGCACACGTTTGCGACGGCGTGGGCATCCGGGACAGCAATGTGGTATTCTTTTTCGAAATGTACCCGGAGCGTTGATCGGTTTTCTTGGAAAAGCCTCTGCGAACAGATTTGCGCGTTTGACGTGCGAGTGACGCACGCATCTAGCATAATTTGCCCTAAAAGTAGTATTGCTCAGTGGAAGATGTGAAATTGCTGAGAACGGCCACCTAACTATTACGCTGTTCCTGGTAGAATATACTGCGGTGCGTGCCCGACTGTAGCGGTCCCAGATGGGAAACGTTGCTGAAGCAACTGGGATTTACTCCAAAAAGGATACCCGAACGGCTGAAAAATTAATAAGGAAGTTATTTGGAAGTGTTTTTCACTTCGAGTAATTAAGAAAATCAAGGATAATCGATCGATCTAGTTGACAAAAACTAGTCAGATGATGGTAGGGCTAACAATAATTTTTATTCTCCTGCCTCACGCCTACCCCTCACTTGGACCGCCGTTGGGACTCAGCTGTCAATCTGGAACTAATTAATCCCTACCAGCTGTAATCAGTCAACCTTCTTTTCAGTTCATCGTAAGTGTAAAGAGGAAAAAATTTATGTTCTGCCTGTGTCGACCACGTGCCATTTGTTTTCGTTAAGATGAACGAGCACTTGCGGGAACATGCTTCGTTCCAGGTTTTTCCGTAGGTGGCAGAACATCTGTGCTAATTTTCGCGTCGCTTTAAACATTTGCCCTCGAGCCGAGCGCCTGTAGGATTAGCCCACGCCGCTTCTTGCCCATCGTTGTGGCTTCGCCTCGAATACCATAAGCGTCTCGAATTTCACGGGATGTCGCTCGGCCAACGTGTCCGTGCGTCGTTGCGCTCATCAAAGATGATTTGCGTATAAGCAGAAGAGCCCAATTAAAGCTATAGTAGTACGCATTTGATTCGTTGCTATGCAGCCGCCGCGCCTCAGTCGCCAATAAGCTCGCGTCCGCTGAGCTGCCTGTGTGGCGGAGTCTGCGGCGTCTCCTCGCGGATTACCACTCGTCGCTATCAGATTTTCAGACGACATATTGCTGTTGATCGCATGTTTGCGTGTGACGTAGCGCTAATTACCGGTATAACTGATGTTTAGTCCTTGAATAGCTACGTAGGGAAATTAGTGTGTTTTTGAATTCCTTTGAAGCCTGCAATTGTGCACTTCTCTTTCACATAGATATTGTTTATTCCTCTTTATAAAGCTTCGGAAAATCCTTCCTCATTCCGGGAGCAGAAATTTTAGTGTTTTTTTTTTCATCCGTTGAAACCTTTCTTTCTTTTTTTTTGTTAGGCAGTGTGCCTATCAATGTACCTATGTATGTAAGTCAACCTATCATTTCCGCCTCTCAAATTCTTCGGTGCTAACGGAGAAGCGGCTCTTCTCCTCTTTGGGCTCTACTACACATTTTTGTTTCAGCCTGATATTCTGTATGCTTGTTGATTAGAACAATGAGCTGACCACAGCTAAGAGCCTAATACATATTGATTGACGCACTAAGTAACGTTCTTATTCATTAATCTCTCACGGAGCTCATAACACTAAATGCTAAGATCAGATTTGATGAATCCTTTATATTCTCATGTTAACTCTTCCCTAACTGAAGATTTCCACTTAGCAAGTTAGGGGCAGTTGACAAACGAAATGAATGTTGTTTCGCTTACCTAGGCTCACAAGGTCATGTGCTCATGAATCCTAGCCCTGGCTTTGAATTGGCGATGGAGCAGGTCAACTTCGTTATTGTTCAGCTTTGCCATGCAAAGAATTTCAGAAAAAAAAAGGAGAGTATTTGGGCAGTGGATATTTTCACTGCTATAGTGCTAGCAATGTAGAAACGAATGGAGATGCATAATCTGCCATCGATCAAGAAGGCTTTACGGGGACATTCCTGATGATCTTGGAAGGATAGGTACCAAAAGTCCCGAATAATCCAAGAACGAAAGGAAAGTGTTTAGTTCAAAAAAGTAACTAAAGGACAAGTAGCTCCAACTGCAAGATATTTCGAAGTCTTTGTTTTTTTTTCTAGAACGTCAGTGCTTTAAGCACAATGTTTTCATTATGGCTATCTTACTTGATGGTGAACTTTAATTGGTGTCTATCTCGAAAAAGAAAATATCAAATTATTTTCTGAACCCCTGTGCTTCCACGCTGTTAGAACTTGGGCGTGCTTGTAATAAATATCACAGTAGTATTTCACAGGCTGATAAGTAGGTGAGTCAGGCTTACTTTTACGCTGAGGCTCACTCATAATTCAAGAGTCGAATGAGGAATTGTATTGAAAATTGAATTTCGAATTCTTCCAGTTAAATACCCACGTACCCTTTCCTTCACACCGCTCCTACAGTCCTGCCTTCAGCTACAACGAAATATTTCGTAGTTTTATGCTGGTTGCTACAATTCACTGGGACAATAGAAATGCTTTCAAATCCAGTATTCTACCCTTGTATCACTACGAGTAATGTCATGTTATTGTATGTAGGTATCCTTCTGGAACCGTGAAACTTTTTAGATAGACATCTATAATGCCTGTGTTTCTTGGTCTTTGAATTTAGTTGTTATAAAGATGTCAATCCTGTTTGCACCCTCATATCATCGTCGCATCACCAATGGTGATTCTCGCTAACCATGAGATAATTGTTGCAATGATTTTAATTAGACCGACATAATGGTACAGATACTGTGGAAAGTAGATTTTACCTACTCAACTAGAATGATCAAAACTTACACCATAGTACGAGCCCAGTCCATGGACACACCCGTATCCTGAAAGGATTGAAGATCAGCTACTCTCTTTCTTTTTTTTTGTTTTGTTGCTTTGCGAGGTACAATTTAGGAGATCACGGGCTCAATCAATTATTATCTTTGTGCTCGTTATGACTTAAGGATTCTATACCCTGAATGATATCTGACTTAGGCGATGGAATAAGAATTAGGGGGATCATGCTGTGCCTATATCACCGATTTAATGACCACTATCTTCGTGTCAGTGAGGAGTGTTCACTAATCTTTTATTATAATTTGGGCTAGAGGATCTTTACCTCACCTCTGTTCTTATGCTTATTTACTCCATTTTAATCATATTGTTAGATAGAAATCTTGTCAAACATAATTCTGCACTAGTTACACCTCATTGAAAGAAAAGAACGCGTTACATCGGACTCTAAGGAAACCATAAATCACTCCTTTGTCGTCGCTCCCCTAAAAACATTCTTGGTTCTTATTATTGACGGCATGTTAAGGGAAAAAAGGTTAAGGTGCATTTATTTTCCAAGAAAGTGCTATTTTTTAGTACATTTGCCATCAGCGAGTTATTGCCAGTCATGTCATTCATTCACTCATTTGTTCATTCATTCATTCGTCCGTTCGTTCATTCATTCATTCATTCATTCATTCGTTCATTCGTTCACTCACCTTCGACATAAGAACAAGTTACTACATATATGTTGCTTTAAGAAAACGCAAACAGAGAATAAGGTGCATGGGTGTGAGAAGTGTAGGTCTTATGAGTCATCTTTTATCCTCAATCCTGCGACAAATCCCAGGGAAATAAAAGCGAAGTGAAGCTATGCCAGACATACATAGATAGTCTAGTGATTTTGTCGAAAATGACTGCTGAAGGCCATAATCGCGCTTGCCCTCCAATGTTTTACCAGACGTCCTCTAGAGGTTTTTATCGAATAAAAAAAGGTATGTCTAGTCTTTCGGGCATAAAAGACCATCTCCGAACAGTTTTCAGCGCTTCTCATGCAGCTTTCCCAGATGACAGAATGAATGATGTTCATTTTTCTGCTTTTCGCCCCCGACTCTCCACGGAATTGTTTTTGAGCCGATAAATCGGCAGGATAAGGAACGCTACAATCCAAACATGGGGCGCTCTTCAGGCTTACATATAGCCTACTTTCCGTCAACAAAGATAATTTTCTGCAGATAATTTTCATAACAGTGCTCTCTTTTGAAGCTTTAGGCGTTTTCCAGGGTGCCCAACTCGTTAAGCATCCAGCAAAAAAGAACAAACATTTCTAGGCGCTAGTTCCCTGCGCGCTAGTCACTTGATATCTTGCCCAGCCAATCTTGCATAAGTCGCTTGCAAAGTGCTGCGCAATCAAAATTATTGACAAAAGCTCTGCCATCACCATGCATAGAGAAAGACGACAAAAACCTGCCCAGCCAGAGAGCTTTTCAACTTCACTTGACGTAATTGCACTTCCAGAAACATGGCAATCTATTTTCAATCCGGAAATGCATTGTTTGTAGTGTCGATGCTTGGCTTTCCCATTCATTTCCATATGCTCAGGGTTGCTATGTTTTCGTAAAAAATCTTCAACTTCTGCTTCGTTCCTTTTTTATAAATTTTATGGTATCCATCGCTACTGAGAAATCTATGCGAGAATCACGTTCCTCAAATAATCGAAAATCGAAGAATCCATGGAGAATTTCCTGATTTTATGGGTATCAGTCAGGGATGAGGGGATTATCCGTATCCGGTTATCCGTTTTACCGTTAACCGTAGGTTTTGGCCTATCCGTTATCCGCACCGTTATCCGGGCTTTTGGCGCCGGATAACGGTGCGGACAAGGCCGAAATTAGTGGATTCATTTTGCACGTTCAAAACAGAGGAGAGCCTCCATTTGAAGACGTGTTACTCTATCTGATGCGTTTTGCGTCGTCATGTAAAAAAGTAGGAGGAGGTAATACAGACTTGTACCCGCCCAAAATACATTACATATTACATACCTTCGTAATGACGCCATGCTCAGCGTCGTGCTCAGAATGGCGGATTTTGATAACTAATATGATGAAGAATATGTGCTTCTTTTCCACAATATTCATATATGTAGTATCCTATCATTTTCTACCACTTTTAAAGTTGTGGAAGGAGGAGTCTTGTAGCATTCGGATCATTTATCCGTTATCCGTTATCCGGTATCCGTTATCCGGTCATTTTTGGCCTATCCGTTATCCGCACCGTTATCCGGGTCGTGGGACCATTGTCTGTTTCAAAGATGCCAAGGATCCGATGACCCGGTGGTCTTAGTCGAACGAACAAAAACCGAATCGGCTCTAACGGTAAAGAATTTAGCTGTGACCGTGGTTTTAGGTAGCTGAAAGCAAGTTTTCATTCCCCCCCCCCTCTCCTCTTTGCGAGTGATTGACGGGGTTAATGCAAGAAATTGTGAAAATTTAACTCTTCACTTCTTCAGGAAGATCCTTTTAACGGCATCCTCAATGCAAAGCTAGTAGGTTAGTGGAGTTGGCATGTATAATAAATTAGAAAAACTAGGTAAGAACATCATCCTATTATTCTTCACCATCAGTAAAGGATACTCATTTTTATTTTTCTATCTCTTTCATATCTGATCAGTTCATGTCCTGGAATTTCAAAAATCATATTTTCCTCAACCATTTTTTCTTATCACCTAGTCTCTGTCACTCATGGTACGAATTCTCTCTCCTCTAACTGCTAGACCATGGAGATTGTTCCTGGTTTCGTGGATGTTTCTGGACATTGCAGTAAGTGTGTCAAAAAGGGGGCAGACAATTTCTCCCTGAATTGATCGGTCCATAATAATCATAAGTTTATGCCAACTTCTTCCTAACTACGTAGATTAGTCAGCTAGTGGTCGCTCAATTTCTGTGTAGGTCTCCTTGGACATTTTTTATATCAATTTTTTTTTATTTTATTACATGTAATAACTCGTTTTCATTTTGTGGATGTCTCTCAGGAAATTCCCTTCTTTCCATAAAATTCCATTTCTTAGGTCCATGTACATTATATTTATGTATCTCTAGATATACAGCGCAATGCTGTAATGATTTATCAATTCCCAGCGATCTTTGTCAACTCCTCCAACATACCCATCAGAGCGCGTTTACCCTACTGGATGAAGTATCCATACTGAACACTTCTCCCTAGAGTAATTTTACTTCTTGCCCTCTGTTGAGTACTTACAGTACCATATCTCCTCGTTGCACTTACGACACTATCGAAATATTTGGACTATTAAGACGTAGTTTTTGTGGTTGTATCGGGCAAGACCTGACCTCTGGGAGTTGGAACACATAACGATTATTCAACGACGCATCTCGCCAAAGCTCTAGAAAGCTGCCCGAAAATTTACTGCCTTTATTCGGTCTTAGAAAACGCATGTACGCTGCCAGACGAGACGTCGTTTCACTTTCTTTGGTATTGCTGGGCAACAACAAAGAGACCACTAGCCTATGTGTTCCTGGTGTGCCATAGTTTTCGGAGATCTGCCGACTCTCTTATATACATTAAATTACATAGTCGGCCTTCGATTCTAATTTTTCTGTAAAACTTCTTCTGTTTCACGAGAAGATCATTCTTTCTAGAAAATTCTGGGACTTCCTCACTAAGAAAAAACAGAGCTATATAGGAACCTTTTTCTACAAATAGTTTTTTTTCATTAATGGCAATAGCCACAAGCAATCTTTCTTTCGGCTATTTGCAACAAATTTATCAAAACATTAGGTAATACAACACATGGGGCATAGTTTGTATTATTAGAACATTTTTAGTCTACAATCTCATAAATTATAATATATATCTTTACAGGGCATAATTGGTTGCCCTCCTCCTAAATGAAAGTTACACTAGTTTTTGTTCCGCATTTCTTTCGTTTTAATGAAAAGCAAACGAACATTATCAAAAGAAAGACAATATGATCCACCTTTGTGTCATACGTATCTGTTTTAATCCTCTCTCCTTAGTAATATTCCTGCAGGTTCTTCCGGACTTAATTCAAGTTCTGATTAGTCCCATCCTGTATTGTGAGGATACTATAGGTTGCTGCAGACATGCTGCAGGATATAATATATGAATTTTTTAATCATAATCTAGTGAAACTTCACTGAATAAGATGACGATATTCATACCGTAAGGCACTCCAGTAGAGTTACTATTGGCAAACCATAATACCGTTTTTTAGAATTCAAGGACGGAACTTTACAGAGAGGGGTTACCAACAAGCCGATCACGAGTATTACAATCAATTTGCACTATAACATGTTTTCGAGGGCAAACTCGTATCGGTTCATGGGTATGCTCCAGAATCGGATTGACACTATTTGCGTTCCGTGACTGTGTAGAAGCACAGAAACAAAATAGATATCATATTCGTGATCAGCTAGTGAAATAAACCCCTGCGTTTAGCTTGGCCAGATTCTGAAAGAATAGGCTACAGTATTCTTACCGTGACTATGAATATCATTACTTTAGGAAGGGAACAAGGGATTCGTCGTGCAAAGTAAGCTTCGCTTCGTATTCATTATCGGCACACCAAAGAAATATACCCTCGTCACCGTCTCTAATTCCTAATCATCCAAAGAACTCGTTCCATTCGCTTGAAATGAAAAATCGTTGAATTTTCCGCGCTTGACCCTATTTAATGGGCGGGCTCAAGGTTGAAATATTTGGTAACAGTTGCAAAAGTGCGAGTTGTGCAGAATATGAAAAGTTGCGAAACATTGTTCTTTCAAAAAAAAATGCATTTTAAAGAAAGTTTATTTGTTTGTTTGCTTGAAGGCGCAACCAAAGCTCTCACGCGGTGAGCAATACATAGTTCATCATGTAAAATATCATATCACATACATAGTAAATACGTACAGAATACACGAGTATAATACAAGTATGACTCTAGGAAGCCAGTGAGCGAGTTAACTATGGCCAATTTCTTAAATGCAGTGAGCGACAAGCGAAGAATATTGTTACTGAGAAATTTGCTAAGTTCTGCAGTGATCCGAATCGCGAAGCTTTTGAGTCTGATCTGTGTTCTAACAAACGGAGCCTTCACTTTTATGCTTCCCCCCCTGGTCTCGGAGTTCGTCAAGGTGAAAAAGTTGAATTTATGTTGGTTCTCCCAGGATTTTGAAGGCCATGGCTAGGTCATTCTTTTTTCTCCTGCTTACTGTACAGACTGAGTAGATTAAATTGTTCCCCTCTTTGTTTTCCATCAGGGGTATGTCTGTAATCAAAACCACTACAGCGCAGAACAAGCTTGCGAGTGAAGAGTTCTGGACACTCTCCAACAGAATTACATCTTTCTTTTTATAAGGAGAGAAAACAGTTGTGTTGCATTCAGTGATTGGGCGCACATATGTCTTGTAAGCCTTTAGAAGTATATGAGTGCTTTGAATAGACTGCATATCCTAAACGTAGCTTCCGAGACCGAGGCTCTACAATGGTTTCTTATCATTTACCAGTATACCTATGTCTTTCGTTTCTCTAACGCTCTTTAGTGTCATGCTATTGATACTGTAACATGTATTTACTGGACTTAGGTGTTCATAAAATTATAGAAAGATCCCGCGAAAATTTTCACATTCAACCGACGCGAATGCATCTCTGTAAAAAAAGTCCCAAGTTCGCGTCCTTCTGAAGCTGGTCAAAGGGCAAACCGCGCAGTATAAATATCTAGTTTCTTCTTAAAGATTATTCTGTTGATTCTCGACATATTCTGAACTCTTGAAATAAATCGACGCTACGGTGGCTGTAATAATTACGCCGAAATGCATCGACAGATATGCGTCGAAATTCCGAAATTTCCATCTCAGGATCCCGAGATCCGAAAAATTCGCGCGGAACTAAACGGGAGCAGGACTAACGATTTGTCCTAGGAGTTCGTAGTTATGAACACACGGAAGCGTATTCAATTCCATTGTGGCTGCAGAAATTTGCTGTGAAGCTACGATGATGTTAGCCGAGCTCTACAAATTAGCCGACTGCAAAAACATCGCTACAAAAACTGTTGACGTCGTTCTGTAATATTTACCGCAACAATACTTCTCATAATCCGTGCAAATGAGATTCGTGCAAGGCATTTTCGTCTCAAATCCTCGCTCGTCCGTAGCATTCCAAGAAGTAAAACAGTTCCAAGTTGTGTGAAGAGTTGGATTGTGCATATCATGACCAGTCATGTAGCTTCCTCACTATCGAATTTTTCACCGTGCAGAAAATATTATTCAAAAATTCAGATTCTTAATCAAAGGGGTTGATTCGGTCGCGTTCAGCCTCGTTTGTTAAAATTTGAAGCTGGTAGATATTCTGGAACTTTTCTGGACTTTTCTTCTATTTTTCTGGACTTCGCTTCTATTATTTCGAATGAATTTTCGCCAAGAGTCTCACTCTGGATGCCTTATTTTTCCTCTTTTTCGTATTGCCGATGCATATCAAAAAATTGCAAAATTGTAATTCCCTACAGTATACCGGGAAAAAAGTTTGCATAAAAATGTGAGACATCAGTTCTTACCCGTTACGCAAATTCCGCTGATGAACACGAAAAATTCGACTCAGTGCCATTCTGTCGGCCATAATGGTCGCCTAGTTTTGAAGATCCCATCCAGAATTTGTTATTTTTCAAAATGGATGGCAAGCAAACATAGCTTTTCGCTGGATGCTGTAAGCAATACAATCGTGGGAGTAGGATGTTGTAATTCGAGAACTTCTAGGAAAAGTCTTACTTTCCAAGTTCACTTCGTCAGAGAGGCAGAGCTCCGGTTTCAGTTCCTATAATAAGATTCTCTTGTGAAGCAGTACGTTATGCACAAGTTTCAGAATTGTATGAAGGAGTTCCAGGATACTTGAGGAATTCATCTACCACGGTTCAGCCAGTGTTACTCTGTCGTTGTCAACTCTTTCTCCTTGTTTTCTTCCTTCTCAATATCCGCTCCACCTAACTTCAACAGAAACTGATAAATAAGCAGTTTTATTGTTCTCAGAGCGGCTGTATGCGGTCTTGCTCACGTGGTAGCACTACCCCTGCATTCCACCATTTCTCAAAAGCTTCTAACTTTTTAGTTCCTTTTTGAACAGAAATTGTGCTAAGTATATTTTGAAACGAGCGGCTGTAGGAAATGTTCATGAATAGCAAAACGCCGGCGAAATCGCGCAACAATAGACAAAAAGGCAAAAGAATTACAGAAGGCTAACCACGTACATCGAAGTACATACATAGATAAAATTATTCGGTCTAGGATTCATGTGACGCTGACCGAGTAAATCAACCATGATTGGTTGATTGGTGACCCAATGAAATCCGCAATGTTTGAATACTCAGGAAAGCACAGTTCATTTGCTGGACCAGTCCCGTGTAGTTATCCGTGCGTGAACCCCAGCCCTGGTCTGGAGCTTCACCGAACAAAGTGCTTCGCTGAGCATGTACGCCATTCCACTCATCGGATTTTGCCAGAGCTGCACCTTAGCCCCTTCTCCAAGTAGTTCAGTGCTAGGATTCTTGACCTTGAGGGAAAGATATCAGCAGATACTGATGACCATAAGCTTAAAGGCAGCACCCACGGAAATTTTCAGGTTTTGATCGTTCTCGAAAGTCCAAACAGTTCGACGGAGAAAGTAGCACGGCAAACTCAACCGTTTCTGGGATATAATTTAATAAAATGTCCAGGATCCCTGATCAGCAGCATCAGCGTGGGGTCGTTGGATCAAGTTGTGGCGGCAGCGGAGCGTTGCTGCCAGCTGATTCGGTGGCCAGCCATTTCTTTTCTTTTAATTACATATAAAGCTATTTGTTAGTCCTTAGCTTAACTCTTTCAAATTTCTAAGCACAACAAACTTTTCTATTTCTTATTTCACAACAAATCTACTTGTTTAATTGCTTACATAGCTGATTTCCACCGGTGTCTCATTTTCGAATTCTTCATGCTTTTGCGATCATTTTAGAATTCGTCGGTGTGTCTGCGGTACTTTGACTAGTCAGACCAGGATTGTGAGATTTCTTTTCCTTCCATGAACGTTATGAACACCGCAAAGCGATGCCAAAACCGATTTCGCCAACAAAACAGCTGATAAAAACGGCAACGGTATCGACTTTTTTTGGATTGGTTCACATTGAATAGGTCGCGCAACTCGGTCCAATCTGCTCGAAGGCGATGAGCTAGGAGGTTCTAGAAAACGGGGATTTTCAGGGTTTTGACTGTTTCCGGGATTGTAACCGTGTTCAGCGCACGAGATTACCCCGAACTATGCCAAAATCTCGGGATCGAAAATTTTCGTGGGTGCTGCCTTTAGGACTCACTGTATTACACATCAGGAAAGAGCACTAGGAAGAAAGTCTCACATCTAATTCTGATCAAATATCACTATTATATGCTCTTATGTGCCATCACTTTCCTGAATCTAGCTTTTTGTATGAAAATTTTTGTCCCTGTTTATTTGATTTACACTGATTCATTTAATCATTCCATCCTAAATAGTTTTGTGAGACAACTGCATGTTTTCGGCAGCTGAGATTGTCTTGTACAGCCTTCAGCCTCGAAGAATCAGCTTTTGCTTGATATTTTGGCGAGTTTTTCGTTGAAGATATCCCGAAGACGATTTATGAGTTTGGTTCACTATCTACGGTCGATTATGGTTCACTATCTACGGTCGATTACGTGAAAAGATTGCCAACACATGAAATATTCAGGCAGAGGGAAGGAACCCTCTTGGTGGTCATTTCAGCAGTTTTCAACATACCCTCACACGATCTTCTTTTAAATACGTTGAGAGCCCTTTACTGTATCCTACAGTAAAGGGCGCTTTCCACGGGGAAAAGTTGACCACGGAGAAAAGCAGGACGTCTGCAAAGAATCCCTTCTGATGTTTAATTCCTACGGGTTTCGCAGTAATTAACGTCATTGAGTATGACGTACATAGTTTTCAATAAGTCACGAATATGAAAGTCTCAGTTGACGCAATTTTCTTGGTTTCCGTAATCTTCAGATGCTGATCTTGCCACCTTCTTTGGTCATAGAGTCCAGTTTAAGTTCAAGGAGGCTCTTATCACCAAAGTTTTTCGTATATATCCTAGGAAATAGAGTTTTTTCATCCATCATTTCTACGCTCTATTTTTATTCGGACTCAGTTGTCGAAATGTCTTGAGCATGAAACTGAAAATTTAGGGATCAAAAGAGGAGTGAATTATTTAAAAAAAACATAATGCAGATGTCTTTTTTAAAGTTACAGGGAGGGCCAAAAATACGGTAACAACACTCGCTTCTCCTTTAAAGAAAATTGTTTTACCTTAAAGTTGAACTCAGTTGAGATGTCCTTCCGTAACGTTTTACCAGGACAGTGCTTGGGCACAGAAGTCATATTTGATTCAGAACTCAGGCAAAAAATATATTTTAGGTCCTTTTGGATTGATCGAGTGACCACCCATTTACTTACGTCTCAATCACCAGGGTTAATAGGCTGCCGTGATACCCGAGACCAGGACTTCTTCAAAACCTTTCCGTAATTCGGATTAATTGGGAAGACCCTCGAAAAAATATTGGATCAGTTGAACCACAACCATTTGCGCGCCGTCGGAAACGACCTCAATCAGCATCTTGGGTCCTGTGTCGGAGCTGACAGAGGATGTCCCGGTGAAAAGGATTGCGTTGTGTCGAATATGACCTAGTAAACATAAATCCTACAAATATGTTCGGAATTGTATATAAATTCTTTTTTGATGTACACGATTCTGTGTTACTGTAGTTATGGCCCACCCTGTATTTCCAATAATCACTGATAAACACTTGAGATTGCTCTGGAAGTCGAAAGAATGTAACCCATTGAGAAAATTTTTTGGATATTCACGGTCACATGTCGTCTAGAATTGAAATTTTGACGATGAAAAAAATAGGATAAGAGAATTTGCAGATTTTCGTTGTTGCCAAAGATCACTCTTTGTGCTCCATAACACCATAGCTGAATAGCATCTAATTAGTGGCTTATTTGATGCGACAAAACAAACCTTTTCGCTCTCATGCATAGCTCTGGGAAGACGAGCCGTAGCACCGTTTCTGTGCTTCGTGACGACATTCTGCCGTCGTCGCCTTCATTACGTGTGTTTTCAATTTTCATCATATTGAAGTCGTCTAGAACATGTCTATTCAAGCGACATCATTAGCGCGTTTTTCTAGTGTCTATTGACGTTATGAGTGTTTTTAGCTTTGGCTCTCGTGTCAGATGTATACAATTTGTCTGATTTTATCCACCGAAAATGGATGGAATCCGGCGAAGGTCTACTATGGCTTTCTTTCGAGATTCACTTGTATGCTAATACATTATTATGTGTTATTAAACTCATTTCTATATATTATATTGGTCCGAAAGTCCTACACCAAATTTTACACTTTTTTCGAACCATCATGCGCCGAAATTAGGCGAACTCTATGGGATTGGATTAGGACACCTTGAAGGATGCTGAATTCAGCTGCTAGTAGATCTATGTAACACTGCAACTTGTTTTTTTTTCCGAGGCCAAAAAGTTGCTCAAGCCCCGAGATTTCAACATTTCTTGGGTCTTATCAGCTGATTAGAAAAATTTCTTTTATATCCTTGAATTACCACTACATATGTAAATTTCTGTGACGGTTCTGGTGCACAACAATTCACATACAATTCCTTCTCCATATTCTTGGCTCAGTCTAGGAGGCTCAAGAGAGAAAGCAGCCTTTGTCAGTGAGTTGTGCCGCAGAAGAAGCTGTTCCTCAAAGCCTCCATCGCTGAATATATCTTTTTTTGTTGCAAAAATTGTGTCCTTCTTGCACTGCGTAGACAGGCAAAGCGTTCACAAAGTATACCACAGTCACAATCTACATATTGCTAAACTTATCCATATTTGACAAATGACAGCAGCGGAATGGCAGAGGGATATGTCCTCTGATTGTGGCGTAAAGCTGCTGCACTGCTCCTATGTTTCTGCCTTCTGCAATTTCAAATCCTGCTGACATACAGCTGATAATTTCGCTTGAATTTGCCGTATTGCCAATGTTTGGCCAGCGACAGAATGACTCAGTTTCCGATTATTTGTGAGTTTCCGAGGTAGTAGAGTCAGTGAGTGGGCGGAGCCTCTGTTCACCTAAAATTTTGGAGCTTCTGAAGTCGAATTTCTGCTTCTTTCACCTGTTGCGCTCTCATTTAAGAAGCATGGAACAACTATTTGAATGTTGCAGCACTTGACTCCAACAGTGGTGCCAACAATTATCTAAAAACTCTGTTTAGCCGTAGCCCTAGCAACTTCCACGAGTCTTCGCACTTTGATAAACCTCTTTTCTCTACGTCTACATAGCTTAAAAGAGGGATGTTGGGAGAATCACGTAATCGTATGCTGGATATGTCCTGGCTGTACAGTGTGAATGAAGTGTTTTTTTTCCTGGAGTACTTTGCTTCCGACGACCGCTTATGGCAAGTGAAAGGGTACGGAAATTTCATGCTTTTTTGAATGACGTCATTTTGAAGAAACAAGTGGAGTGCATAATCTTTTTAGGAATAGAAAACACGGAACTTAGCATGCTTCTGAGAGTTTATTGGATGATGTCGTGTTAGGTGGTCGTAGTTGTGTAATTTAAGAAGGGTGCATTAGGTAGATCGCGCGAGTTACTCCGCCGAAAACAGGATATTCTGGAGAATCACGTGGGGGTGCACTTCCTAGATCGTTTCCTTGTCTCTTTGTTGAACTTGCACGAGGTTGTAGTGGATTCTCTTCGACCTATCATCATCAATAGCTCATATCGCTGAGATCATCCTCCAGAAAGACTTGGATTCCGTACTTCCGTCCTCAAAGTCACTTTTTATCATTCCTCGGACCACAGCATCCATTTTTTGCCAGGAAGAGCAGAACTAACTTCCGACAACCCATGGAGATCATATTTTTTGATTTCAGTAGAGTGGACCCGCTCACACGCCTCGCAACGCCACACTCTGACTGTCTGCGCCTCCACGCATTGCGCTGATATCACAATTCCTATTCCTAAACAAGTGATAAGGTCTTCCAAGCGCGCCCTCCGCTACTGGTGTCTCCTGGAGGTTGCTAAGCATTGTAACGATAATTCAGCTGTAGAAAGCAATGAGATGAGGTTTTTAGGGGGCTGTGCAATCAGAAAATCATGTGCACGTGATGCAGAAAAAATCGTACCAAAGACCAAACAAAGCTCCCCATACATAAAGCATGTGTCAAGCTGCTTGCAGGTGGTTTTTTGGCGGCAAAATCCCATGCTGCACGACGTGCTCTCCAGCATAAACGGGGCAAGATTCGATGTGTTTCACTTCACATGACGTTCCCTAGCGAATATTTTCCACATCCTATCCAAGAAATGTCGACAGGGGCCTTTCAGAGCTATTTTATTGTAGATTCTTTCACTGTGATAATTCTCGTATATCTTCTCATGAGAAATTATATCTCGCAACATTGAAATATTATACAACAATGCGCCAACGTACGACTATATCTGGTAACATTGGAATATTATCCCACGACGCGCCAACATAGCGCTTCGAGAACTCTGGCTGAGCTTAGGAAACTTCTATTGGCGATGTGATTCGTTGAAATGTTTGTTATTCGGTGAAAGGGGATAGAAAAAGGGCGAGAAAGCATTTTTCAAAAGGCGTTAGCTGGCGCTTTGTAGGATTGGTGGTGGTATTCTGGAAGTGGCGACGCAATTCTTCCCACACTGTCCTACCGCGCCGCTGTCTGGTTGCTACTGCGCTACTCCAACGTGTTTAACAGGTTTTGTGTCATCGATCGATACCTGTCGAGTCGTGTTTTGTCGATCGATAGCGCTGAGCATGCTAAACAGGCACGTGGCAGGAGTCTAAAATTACATGGACCCTTCCCCCCCCAAACTTACTCGAAAACATTGAACTCGAAAGATGGCTCTTTTGCATTTTCATGTGCAATGTTCTATATCTTTGTGGTCAGCATTTCCTGACGAGTCCACTTACATTAAAATCTCAAACGTACCTTGGCTTTCGACCCCTTGTGGTGTGAGATTCTCCCTTGCATAACTACATATATTTTCTTTCTCCATGAAAGTCGTCCGAGCACAGTTAATCTTTACAACAATCTCCACAACATGTGTTTTGCCCTCCGTGACCACCCCACTTCTCGTAACTGTGTAATTATCTCATCTCACGTGCACAAGAACAGCATACAAGGAAATGAGAAATGACCTACTTATCCAGTGATCAACGACCGAGGAGGGAGCCTAGGTAACGAGCAGTCTGCTTTCAGCACATCGCATAATCCGCATAGATACCTCATCTCACTAATTCAAGCACCAGTGCAAGATTCCTCGAAGTTTACGCGAACTGCCCTTGTTGTTGATTTCTGGAAAGCTATCCTTGGATGTATGCTTTATTCGAAGAACTATATTAGTAAAGTGATAGGCTGTACTTCCACTTCCTCCATTGCTTCAGAATCTCATATGCTAAGGACCGAATAGTAACAAATAATTCTGTAATTAATCCACATCGAATATTCGATCTTATACATATCTTTACACTCTTAACTCACTCCCAAATGATATTTCACACTGTTGCCTCTCATTGAATAAGGATCTAGGAGCCTTTCTTTGAAAAAATTTCTCTTTTTCCTTGTTTCCCTTTATTTCATACTACAGGTCATTTTACTCTTTCTTAAAACGATGATTCCTGGTTTTCCAGTCTGTTGATCTTTTACTGAAATTCAAGCAGGACTAGGTAAAAATCCTACAATTTTCATATTTTTTTCCATCGAATTGTTTCTATTTCCTCTCACTTTTTTCATTTTCCGAAGTTTTTTCTTTTTATCGATGAAATCCTTCAAGCTTTCTCACTGGAAAATAAATACTGATATTCGAATATTCGAGTATTTCGGAAGTTTTGTTCCTCAAGTATTTGGCTTACTTGGAGAATTTAAAAAATTGGGTTATCATAATATTTGTCTCATTGATACCTGCAAAAGTTGAACATTTGAGGAATCGAGCAGTTCGGAAAAATGACTATTCGAATATTCGAATACGTAAAAAAAGCTATTCGAATTCAATTGTGTACCCCGGAGCCATCTCAAATTCAAAGCGATATGCACATCTATCTATAGTAACCTCTTGCTCAATTCTTTATTACTGTGTTCCATACGGGACCCATACCCATCTACAGTAGTCTGTTGTTCGATTCGCTGACGAAAAACACCATTTCAGCGGACAAAAAAACCTTTGCCTGGCCGTCTTCAATGAGAAAACGAGAGTTCAACGTAAAGCGCTGTGTCGCTGGCCCACTGCGAACGTGACAAATCCACATTCACTATTGATTTATCGATCCAGCACTAAACCACCTAAGCAATCAATATGAATACGGCCGTGCTACAGGGCTCTATAATGGCCACATCACACGGGATCACTCGCCTGAATCGACATCGTCATGGCCGTGGTTACTATGTGAACTCGCATGACAGGCTCGGATATCGTCTCAGGAAAAGGTTGAAGATCGTCTTATGAGTTCTGCTATTGGGCTGGGAAGGGGTTAGTGTGGTTCAGGGTCATCAGAAGCTGGTAAAAGGAGAGGATTAGGGCAGAATCAACCACATAGTGCTGTAGGGTTTTTATTTCCTTGAAGAAATATGAAAAGCTGTACTGGACAGTTTAAAAATTAACTTAGTATTGAAGCCCATAGAGGAGGAGTGGTGATTTTCAGATGAGTTTCAAGGCGAAGAGAAAAAAAAAAACGAGAAACTGAGTCCTAAAGTATCGGCGGCAATTGTGCTGGATGCAGCCATGACCGCATGCACTACTGAAATTACCCTGGGTAAACGTGGTGACATCTTGCAAAATTGCCCAACCTTAACAGGGGCGTCAAAATGTTTACCATTTTTTACCATGGTACCGCACCGTGTGTATCTCACAATCAGCCTTGGGCCATATGCATTTATGAAATTACCCGAGGTAAGCGTTTTGGTATCCAGCAAGTTTACCCATCGCCAACACCGGCGTCAACGCGTCAACCCTGGGTAATTCCAATCGTGCACCCAGCACGTGTCTGGTTCCCATGGAACTTGAACCCCTATCATTCTGATTCCCAGTCTTTTGTTTAAATTTTACCCAAACTGCTGTTAAACGGTAAGTGTACCAGGTCTGAACCACAGTGGAACAAATTCAGAGGGAAACATCAAAGTCAAAAAATTTTATGCATTTCTTCACTACTCATGTGAGTGTCGATTTCTTCCAGGAATAATCGCTCGGACTCTATCAATGCTGGCGAGGATCCACCACTGTTGCAGAACTGTTCTCATCCTGCTGAACTTGGAACCACTCCAAGAGTGAGTGTACATACATGCAGGGCATGTATACATTTATACAAGATGCATGCGTTCGACGCGCGTGCGTCCACGCAATGAAAAATAGGCCCACTCGTAGCCCTGACGCACGCGTTTAAGGTCTCTCGGCGCCCGTGCGGCATTTTCATGCACTACATGCCGCGTTGATCGCTGCAGCTCCTTCTTTCTTTGTTGCTTTCCTTCAGCTCCTGTTTCCATGGAATCCCGGCCTTTCTGTGTCTGCAATAGAAACAGTGAAAAAAACATTGAAAATTCGCAGAAAGTAGGGAAAGCTCCAGAAAGAGTGGTTATTTAAACTCACCTTCCTCTCGCACTGAGAAGAATCCGTGCTGTTGCGTGATTCCTTCAAATACGGATTTTGCTACTGCAGAAAATTTCTTGTTGTATTGAAACAGAAGTTTCTGAATGAGCGTCTTGTTTACAGGGCATTTCCGTTGACAGTGCCAAATCAAAGGAATTTCTCCGAGTGAACGTCGGCGGACAGCGGTTCATGCTGAAAAAAGACACGATCAGCTCTAGGAAAGTCGGTGAGTACTACGTACGTAGCTTTTTCCGACCTCAGCGCGGAAGTTTAACTCGTTCCCGCTCGGGAACGTTGATATTCTGTAGCTTTACTGGACCGGCTTTCAGATCGTTGAGGGGGGGGGGAAGAAGGGACTATATGTTTGTTCTTTTCCACTAATATAACTAATTCCACTAATAAACATGAATAGGCTCGAGAATCGTGAACGAATCTTCGTCTCTGTTCCTGGATGTGCTCTTCCCAGCCTTTTTTTTCGATGTCACAGCAAACATTTCTGCTATGGAAATACCCCCACGTTCCCTAGTTCACTCCCTGGCCCGGATGAATCATTGAAGGACTGGGTAATCTTATACCCATGGATTTGATTACTCGTACTAAACAGATAGGAATAGACACTGTTATGTCTGGATGAACATGTTGATGATCCCCAGGTGAATGGTAAAAATGGAGTAAGTTAACTTGTTTACCATGGGTACTCTCAGTGAGCGTACCTGCGCCGCTATCTTTCCCTCTCTTTTCCCCTCCCCCCTCTATTCCCTGCAATTTCCTCTAATCGAGTTTTATTGATTTCATATGATTTACTATCTATTGTTATTTTATTCTCATTTTGTTGTTTTATGATGTTTGTTTATGTAGAGTAACCTCCCATGAAAAAAAGCAACGGCTCCCGTTTCCAACACAAAAATGCTCCCAGATTAGGGTTTCGTTCTCTTTGAACATTCCCACTACAAAATTACATGTACGGCCATAGGGATCTACGCAAACCACTTTATTTTTGTCCATTTATTTTCTTTCTCATTCTTTTCATTTATTCAATATACGTATAATGTAAGAGTGGTTCAGAGAAATCATGAATTACTCATGTCAGTTACCAGAGAAATTTCCAATCTTTTCCTCAAAATATCTCTTTACAGGGCGACTGGTGTGGCTTCTGGATATGAACTCCACAGCAGAACGCCTTTCACTAGCCGACGCCTATTTCTCCTCCACAAATGAGTACTACTTCGAACGGCCTCCCGCGCTTTTCCACATTGTGTACCAGTTCTACTTAACTGGTATGTTTAATACAGTTGCAAATAGCTGCGTATCTTTAGCTACGCATAAGTATGATTTCGTCTAAGTAGAGCTACGAATGAATCAAATTTGGACTCATCTTCTGGATAACTCGACGACCCTTGAACATATAAATTCGAAAATTCAAATGTTCGAAAAAATCGATGTCGAGTCGAATGCTCACTGCGTTGCGATAGAATATGTTCTTTCAGGTCAAATCCATCAACCCTCTCATCTCTGCCCCATTGACATCTTGGATGAATTAGACTACTGGGGCATTGTACCGGATAACTACCTCGCCCCCTGCTGTTGTGCGGAAGACAATGTAAGTTAGATTCTCTTGTGGATTTTGCAAATATTCTCATTTTCCTGAATATTTTTATGTATAGCTATTAACTTAGCTGCATTTTCAGTACAAATTCTCAATATAGAATGACTGTTTACAGAATGATCTCGACTCGTTGTCGTCGTTCTCCTCCGAAGAATCGCCGAATCTTTTCAAGCACTTACCGCTGGGAGAATTACGAAAAACTATTTGGAATATTATTGAGGAGCCGACGAGGTGGATACTGCTTTCTTTTGCTCATGCGAATTTTTCCTCTATATTAGCATGTGGACTTGGAACACATGAGACGATAGTTATCGCAATGAATTTATAAGAGTAAGCACGAATTAGGACAGTAAAACTCGTAAATGTAAGGTTTCGTCTAGGATTTTGTGCGTGAGAGTATAGCGAGCTGCGGAACATCCGTAATAGCTTAAGCCAGCGTAGTCCTTGAATAGTGCTGACCAGGGAAGGATACTAGGCGAGTCCGACAACTCGTAATGAAATGTACATATACTGTCGAATTCAGTTTTCGATGTTGATATCAAATCCGTCTTCCTTATCTGCTGCGGTGTTCTCTCTGAAGAGTTACGTGGCATGATTTAGGCTTGCTCAAGGTATCCAAAATTTGGCTTCTCGGATGTATTTTGCCAAGAGATCGCGGGAACTTATCTGGATCCAAGAGAATCTCATAAGCATGATTCAATTTTAATTAGTTGACATGTATGGAATAGTTTTCGCGTATATTTATAGCAGAATATAACTCGAAAGTCAGATTTAGCCAGTCTAAACAAGCTGAGATCATGCAACGTAACTCTTCACAGAGAACTCCGCAGCAGATAAGGAAAACGGATTTGAGACCAGCATCGGAAACTGAATTCAACGGTATACATTTTATTACGAGTTGTTGGACCCCCCTAATATCATTCCCTGGTGAGCTCACGCAAAGGTCATCCCATAACGTCACTATCTTCTATCGAACGGAACGCCGTAAGGGGGCTAGAGCGCCACACATACTGTTACAATAACGCGGCGGCACTCATAGACGCCGGTAATCTTGAGGCGTGGACTGCGAGGCCAAATGATTTTCAGGGACTCAGACACGTTCGTTTCCGGACTCGCCACCTACATCACTCCTGGCTCTCCCTCATGCACGAATGGTGATTTCATCACCTTGGCTGGCGGTCTCGCACCATAGGAGTAAGGGAGTGTTCACAAGCTTCCAGGCTGCACAATATATGCAGCAGGAAAATCAACTTTCCACTGTTGCGGCGCTCTAGGCACCTATGCTGAAGTGATGAGCGGATTTTATGAGAATTCTGCAGCGTCCCGGTAAATTGGGTGGTGGCTGTACTCACGCGGTCGGTTCATTTGGGGGATGTTACTGCCGCAACCCCCTCTGATTACGAAGGTTGTACACAAACTATCTGAGGTCTCGATGCGATTGTGCAGTCACAATATCCGTTCATTTCGAGACAGCTTGTACACTAACGTATTTCAATCAAACGCTTCAATATAGCAAGGCATGACATTGTGCAACCAATCAACCAATAGCAAATAGTTGGTCAAAATTTCTGGATAACTCCTAGCCTTTGCCATTATCTCGAGCTTACTGTAGCAGTGAGAAAATCGCCAGAATGCTGATCCACCTATAGAGGAAGGACGCGCCATATCTCAATGGTGTGTTGAACGTCAGGACACGGGTTCGCTTTGGTCCAATAGTGTTGAGAATGCCGCGATTCCAGTCCGCCCATGGAGAACGGGTCCAGCTCGGCCTAACTATGGGGAAGACGCCAGAACGCCATAATATTGTGGAGAACACCAGGATGCGGGCTCTGAGATGGAAAAAAGGCCCGCCGCGGCCCAGTATTGTGGAGAACACTAGGATACGGGTCCGCCAAAATAGGATGGTTGCGCTGTGGCTCAGTAACATGGAGAACGCCAGGATAGAGAACCACTAATGGAGAAAGGGTCCGCCGTGGCCCAGTGGTTAGGAAGACGCCAGATTACGGGTCCGCTCGTCGTGGCCCAATATTGTGAAGAAAACCACGATACGAGTTCGCTTTTGCTCAATAGTGTGGGGCACGGCAGCGTACAGGTCCGCCGATGGAAAACACGTCTGCGTTGGCCCAGTAATAAGGAAAACTCATGAATACGCCCTACGATGGAGAACGGACTTCTCATACTCCTACTCAACTCATGAGAAGGATTTCATATTTGAGCCCATATAATGATTAGTTTTGTTTCTTTGTCAATTTTTCTAGGGATTTCGCGAGTGCGAAGCTTTTGCACGTGCTCCATGTGGTTGGCCCACCCCACTTTCTAGCTTCCCGAAGGGGCGCTAGTCGTAATAACTTGCCGCAGCATAAGTGCCAGTTGCTGTCCGTGGACATTTTTTTATACGGCGGTATGTATTACATAATAATAACATGGAAAATGTGATGATTCCATGCTGTTACCATGGATCAATTTGACAGGGATTGGTTCCATGCAGTTTTTTTTGTACCTGTAGTTATGTTGTTAGAAGCTGCTACACGCGTCATTGAAATAGGCGACCATGGTTCGCTTGGCCAAAGCTCTGTACCGCTTTAAGAGCATCATGTGGAGTGAGGTCTGGTCATGTTGCAAAGTTTCATGAGATTCCGTTAGACCTCACAGAAATGAGAACGTTTTGTTCAAGCCTAGGTATGGTTATCGCTCAAAAAATGTGTATCCATATCGAGAAGCAACCGACGAATTCTTGTCTTGTAAACGAAATTTATGGGACAAAATCTAAATCCGTTCCTGAATTCTAAACGAAGGGGAATTCTTCTAGCATTCCACATAAAATTTTGGAACTCAACGTTTTTAATGGAGTGACAGGCGGTAAGAAACTGAGCGGAGCAACCTCTAATCAATGAGCAGAGACAAGACGAAGACAGATTACTGCGGCTGTAGAAGAAAATATTGAGCATCGAAGACAGGCTTTAGGAGCGGAAAGCGTGCAAGGATCTAAGCTTTCCAAAACTTCCCTTAAAAATTTTTTAGGGAACCATGTAGTACTTTTAACCTTCGCAGAACATTGAGTCTCTAAAACCTATTTGGCGTTCAACGAGAAAATTCCAATTGAATATTGAAAGAATATTTTTTTGGGGGGGGGGGGAGTTTGTAGAAAGCAAAGAAGACATTTTACAAGACCTTGACTGTTGCTAAGTGGCGAATTCACTGCCACGATGTAAAATCCCAGGCGCGCAGTTGTGGGCCAGGACGAGCTCTGAGACCAGTGCGATGGAGCACGGAACCGGGGATGAAAACGTCTTGCCCAAAGTTTTGTGGGATAGAGAAATGATCGTGTCACCTAACCACTTGTATTTCAACCCCATTGAAGTAGGTAATTGAAATGATACTTTCTTCCATCCCTTTCAAAGACGAGCCAAGAAAAATCACTACAGAAGTTCAACCATAGAATACAGGGTTTTCAATGAGACATCCTTTTTGACAAAATTGTAGCGCTTTATTACAATGAGAATGGATTTCGCTAATTTAGCCAGTTCATAGACATGGTTTAAGGACTAGCTACTAGAATTCCTGAGAGAATCCGAACTACAGTGGAACAGAACAAATAACAAAAAAGAGTCTACTTTCGGTGTTTATATTCGGGTGATAAAAATTCTTATAAAATCGGATGAGTCTAATAAAATGGCAATCTGAAGAGTAGATAGAAAAGATGAGTGCATTACTATCACTGACGAGCTGGCCTTGTATCACAATCTTTGCGGATTCTGATTCGATTATGGCAGATTGTTAAGGCACACTATAAAAGGTAGTAGGAGTACAGTTTCCGGCAATTGCGGTCTGCCTTTCTACCATCTCTACTGCAGCAAAGGTGAGCATTAGCCGGGCTGTGTGCGCTTCGCTGTGTTTTTGATTTGCCTTGTGACTGAACTGTGTTCTGCAATGCGATGAGGCGTTTGAGAGGATGGTCGTAAATGTTGCCTTCGACTTCCAGGCTCTGACGAAGGCGACATTGCCGAAACGTTAGCCGAAGTGGAGAATAATGAATTGTAAGAATCTGGGCAAAAAAAAAACAGCTAGAAAAGGAAACACGTCACTAATCTGAAGAGTGTTTTGATCTTCAAGGGATGCACATTTATTTCCTTCAAAATTTCACTGTGGTAGCTAATCTGCAAGTGATCCAGGCCGGAAACTTTTTGATACCCCTGTAATGAGCCCACTTTCTTTCTTAAAGATAAATTTTATTTGTACTAGCGCCCCTTCGGGACGCTAGAAAGTGGGGTGGGACAGCCATTTCATGCAGGTGGAAAAGCTTCACACATGTAAAATGCTTTGAAAATTAACAAAGAAGCAAAACTATTAATTAACTGAGCTCAAATACGGAATTCTCCTTGTAAATTGCGTACATTCTACCAGACTGACCGCCTCGCCGACATCGGGCCTCCACATTTCTCGTGATTCTTATCTTCTTAGTCACACATCTACATGTAAAATATTTTCCGATACAATGATACCACCTACTGTTTTTTTGTGACACTGCACCCGTTATGACCAGCCACTCCCAACTCTGCACACGAGCGTTTTCCAGAGTGCTTTAGAACATGTGTACAACTCAACAATATAGTGCGAATAATCACCTTTTTCCACACTAATGGACCATGGGAGACCCACTTTTCATCCTTGGACCCGTATCCTGACCTTTTCCCCACGACTGCGTCGTGGCAGGCCTATTCTCCATCCATGGACCTGTATCCTGACGTATTCCCCACAATTGGGACATGGCGGACCCATTTTCCATCCGTGGACTCCTATCCTGACGTTTTCCTCACAATTGGTCCATGGCAGACCCATTCTGCTTCCGTGTAACAGTATCCTGGGGTTTTCGCTCCTTTTGGCCACGGCAGACCCATTTACCATCCGTGGACCAGTGGCGGGCGCAGAAAGTGGGCGGGAGGGGGGGGGGTGGGGAAAATGTAGTCTCCGCCGCTTAAAAATAAAATTAGTGCAAACATTATTGTAATAATAAATTAAATGAGTTGATCAAAAGTACTAATAAAAACAAACTGTTAAAAATGGACAATTTTTTTTGCTTTGTAAAGCAATTTCAAAAATTTATCCTGGTGCTTCCTCACTTTTGGGCCAGAGCACACCCATTTTCCATTCGTGGACCCTTATCCTGACATTTTTCCCACGATTGGGCCACGGCGGCGGACCCTTCCTCGATCGGTGTACACCTATTCTGGTGTTTTAGTGTTTTTTCTGAACTACGGTGCCCCGACAAACCAGTCCATCATCAGCGCACTGGCACTCCTTGTAGATTTCGAGAATAAAGGAAGAAAGTTGGGAAACATTCAGAAAGTATAGTCAAAAGTGGTTCCAAGAAATATCACAAGGGCCAATGATGACGCGTTCTTCGTTCGTTCATCCTGTGTACCTGATTGTAGTGTCCTTCTTAGAAACAACGAGTCCTAAAACTTGCTAATCCCTGTGGGACCTCAATGGGATGAGAGCCAGTGTACATCCCCAGTGAAAAAAAACCGAACGTATCCCTGCGGGATCTCTCACGGCATCCACCGATTTCTTCGGCGTAGTCATAAACAATCCAATCGTTGACCAAGCGCCAATACGGGGGCTACCCTGCTCCGTACACTGCTGCTATGCAATGTAAATCGTTGTAAACACCATCTCGCCCGGAGGGCTCGAGTACGTAAGGGCGAGGTCCCACAGCGTAACCCTGAACGCGCTGTCTAAACCTCTCTCTTTCATCATTGGAGACTGCATCCACTTTTCCGTCAATGCCGCCCTTACGGTGCTTTATTAAGAGGATTTTCTCTTAGACTGAGTCTATACCTATGAAACGGTCCATTGAGAGTGGGATGCCGAATCTATCCGGCATTTTCCATAATCTCAAGAGAAACAACGTAAACCTTTCTGGCATGCCGGATCAATTGACTTTTGTGACTTTTCTCGAGAAGCTTTGCTGAAGTGAGTACCGAAATTATGTGGGGTGCGTCTATACTTATGAAACGCACTGCATGTATGGGACAGGTGATTGCTGTCATCATGAATGGCTCACCAGTTGATAAAAATGTTAGCACACCAAAACCAATGAGTTCCATTAACCAAGAAAATTCTTACTTTCTTCCTATTATGCAGCTCTAAACTCTTTAGTGGATCGGTGTCGTTGTAGTTATCTGGTTGTAGTAGTTGAACGTTTTTTGTAGTTATCTTGTTGTAGTAGTTGAACGTTTTATCAGAAGAAGCAGTATACTAGGCGAGTGAATACGAAGTGAAGCGTTTGAGGCATGAATACGAATACATACAGCGACAACGGTGAGGTTTACATACCCCATGAAGAGAGGTTCCAGAACACTCCAGGGTGTATCACAGCAGATCACTAGTAGATCAAACATTCTAGATCATCTCAAACATATAACAATTAAGGACCTATAAAAGTTTTAGTGTTTCCGTCAACCTAAATTCAATAACTGAATCTTTTCAGCTCCGGATACGCACAAGTGTTCGCCACTTTTTCCGTGTTATTCGTATTGATATCGATATCGGGGCTCGTGCTCGGCTCACTTCCAGAACTACAGGTTCCTATGCAAAAGAATACCTCGCAAGGTAATTGTATTTCCAGCACATTCTGTAGGAGGAATCCTAATAACTCTGCAAATTTACAAAAAAAAATCGCAAAAAAGGCGCACTATTACTATTTTCATAGGATTCTGAAAAAAAAACAGCTAAAATTTTGAATGTACAGGTGTAGTAAGTCATTCCAAATCTTCCAATAACAACCAAATTCGCTTTGATTACATTTGGTTTCTGTCACCTTGAACAGTTATAGACCTCGCATTATGTATCGAGTACCAGTTTAGATGAATACCATATCACTGGAGATACCCCTGCTTGTACAAACCAGATGCAATTTTCGTATGTTGATGTGTTGACCAAGGCTTGGAAACAGTGTAATCCCTCTGACATTCACTGCACAAACTCCTGGTTTGGTTACATTCATCTGGTATAAAGCGACCGACAACTGGTCCGAAATTGCTCCTAGTACCGTATATAAGACTATATAGGGTGGCTGGAAAGTATTACCGTACTCAGAAATCCACGAAATCGAGGTGCTGTCAGAAACTCTGTATCATGAGAAACGTCCGCTATTGGATGATTTTTTATTCTGGTTCAATAAAAGTCCACAATTAAATTTCATGCGAGCCTTGAACGAGCCCTCGCACAGGTGTCGATACACAAAGTAACTCTTGCCTCTTTATTCCCTACCTCTGGAAGTTACCACAGTCCAAAAGAGGATTAAGGCTCCTCATCTGCTTTCAACCTCAGAAGTAAAAGTCGAGTAGGTCGCGATATCCTTACCTTTCAAAGACACTCATCCTTTGGGAAAGGCTCTCTCAAATCTTCATGCTTGAGATTTTGCTGGATTTTGGAGTTTTGGGGGACCTAGAAATCAGATATACCAGTGAAATGGCGCGAAACACGAGAAATTCACGGAATCGAGATGTTTCCCGTGCGACTAAGCGCGCTACGTTGGACTTGTGGGTCCCACCACGCTGAGATCACACCCCTTTGCACGAGAGACCGCGACCTGTGTGCGCTGGCGCATGCAAGGCAACTGTGTTCGCGCGGAGCGTCCGAAGACAGTCATTTATGCAACGAACTGCATAAGCCAAGGCGTAGCAATAGCTAAGTACCAACTTGAAGGGAAAGACAAGTTATGCTGGTTCCCCATCTCTTGTCCGCTCGGAGCGATGCCGATACCCTTTCGCCGCAATCACGTCATTTGTAGATTGAAATGTCATTGTCCTGCGTGGGTAACGTCGTGTTCCTTCAGCACAAGTCAGAGAACAGCATCATCAAAGGTATCCAGAATCCCTTTCGAGATCGCATCATACGTCCCTTCGCACGTATACTCCTTCAAACCAAGCTCAAAATGTGATAGCAAGCAGAGGATTGGAAACTTTAACCAAGTGGAAGTTCTTGATGGTACCCTGCTCGTCGTGCCCGAACTACATATTTCCATCAAGGAATACCTCGATCCCGAAGATCGATTGTTTGCTTCGACTCCAAGGGATCACATCAGCCTCCAAAACGTCCATACACTGGAACATCCTATTTCTGCAACAAAAATGAATGCCATGACAACGCACCACTGTTCTGCACATTCGGTACACCAACTGCAGTTTTTACAACGCCGACAGCTTTATTTGTTGTAGAAGCCTGAGGAATTACCGCGAAGGTATACTTCGGACATCAACTTTCCACTAGTCCAAACATTACCATCTCCACAATATGCATCAAGGGAAGAGCAGAAGTGACCTCAAATCTTCCGGTTGATGTTCTCGAAGCCTGTATAACCAACTACTGCTTTTTCATCACAAATTCGACAAGCTCACAGGTCATATGCCCGACATCGCTGATTGCGTCCGATTACGAAGTGGACACGCCTGGTCGAGTGGAAACTGATACTATCAAAGCAACTTCGCTGCAGAGCGCACGCCATTTGCGACCTCCTTAAATGTACATTTTGACTGGAGTTCATCTACAATATACAGTGCTGGACAAAAGCTCAACTCGAAGTGGCTGGGATAATCACAGTGAGCATCTTCATGACTCTCATTTTTCTGCTCCCATGCCTTCAAATGCTGATGATCCTCATTCGTCTTCCGTTTCGCGTTTGCCGGTTCACGATAAGGAGCCTCCGTTCAAAGATGTCACAACCAAGAAGATCAACACACTTAACAGGATACACCGGTCATCGACGGAAGTTCCTCATCGCGATTATCATCTTTTGTTGGGATCTCGGAGAAAACTGTTCAGACTTCATCACAGTGAGCGCATCGGAAGACACGTGCTTCACTACAAACAACAAACGAACGTGCACGTTTAACCACGACACGATCATGACGCTACAACCATTGAACCAGGAAACCTTCCTTCTACTCAAGGATAACGTCGGCGCATCACTCTAGCACTCTAAGTAAATGTTCTTGTCTCTTATCGCACTAAGGGTCAAGAACATTCACTTCGAGTGCCAGAAAAAAGTAGAATTCAATACACGCGACCACCACTTTTACACAGAATCTGTACATCGTTGCAGATCTGCTGGGAGCTGCAAGAAAGATACTTGCGACAACACAAAGACGACGGATCGACTCAAAGAATTCTCGAAGGCAGCAAACATCCATCCAGAATTCACATTTCGCACAGCTAGCTGTGGATGCCTAACCTGCGGCCCTGTTTTCTATGTTTGCCAAGCTGCCTGTTCTACAGATATTACGCCTATCCAGAATCCTCAACCATCTACACAGTCTTCAACTGTCCAACGTGGGAACTTGCAGTTGCAGCCCACATCGTCATACAAAAGGAAAACAGTAGCGAAGCAACAACGGTGCTGCTATACCCTGGAAGGACTCTACAATGGAATAATATCCGTTTCTCACTTATTGTGGCCACGGTTCCTCAATTACCTATCCTCTCATCAACCTTCATCGCAGATGGAGTCACCAGAAGGACTGCGAAAGAAGCTCAATCAGGACATTTGGTGGCCGATACAATAGGACAACTCCAATGCTATGGCAAGCATGAAGCCATGAAATTTATGCACTTTTCTCAGCAATATGTGCACATGTTCTGCAGCAGTCAATCAAGCACGGTGTTCTTCCAGCAATGGAAAGATCCGAGAAACTCTGAAGAAAGCACCACTTCCAGTAGTCATGAAGAACGTCATGATTTATTAAAATGGGCAGTCCATAGAAGCAAAATCAAATATAGGCAGCATACTCCAACTGCATGTAGTCGCTGAAGTACTGAAATTGATTTCGAAGCGGCAAAACGCAACATGCACGGTCATCGTTTCGGAAGTCGTTGGATGGTATCATTGCTTGAACGGAGCAAGAATCGAACTTGCCTGCCACTCAAGCGAGCATGAAGTCACAGCAGAAATACGATGCTGAAAACATCAGCAAATAGCCTCATGCACGAATACCGGACATATAAACAAGCTGACGTTCAATTTTGAAACTGCTATAGTAAAGGAAATTTGCACACTCTCCTGCCCGGGAGGGCTGACGAAATTCGTCATCAGCTGAACGCTCGAGTATGTCAATGATAGACTGCACCTCGGGGAAGATTCTGCACAAAGCTATGTAGTCGATCCCAAATTTGACTTTTCGATGGATGATGTATTTCATTTCTTTAAAACATCCTTTTCAAAGTTGTTTGACACCCTTTTTTCCTTTTTGGGTCTCCGGGTTATTTTATGTGTACTTATATCTTCAGTCATCCTTCCCATTTTCAGAACTTTTAAGCAAGAACGTGAAACCAAGAGAAACATGTAATGAACACTCTCTTGCTCTCGGGAGTTTACTGACCTGATATTGTGGAGCTCCAGAGGAAGGGATTCGAGCTGATCTTCATCTAATCGATCGAACTGTCCGATAGGGCTTGTGGTATGGACGCGCAGTTCCGCTGGATCAGCTTTTTGAAGAAGATTTGTCTTCCGGTTTCGGAACTACTGTCCTGTGGCATCGTGAAACATTGCGTGGAGGAACTTTAGTGTATTGACGAAGGCGTTGATGACGGCGCTTCTTGACTGAATAGTGGAGTTGAGAAGCGAAGGGGTTGATGATGTCGTTCCTTGAGTGAGTCGTGAAGCTGAAAGGCAGGTCCGTGCAGGTGGCGTGGTAGCCACTTAATTTGGCCCTCGCGAATGCCCAACGTTCATTGCGACAAAAGCGCCAATACATCGATACACGCAGTATAAAGAAGGGATGACAAATCTCAACTTTCCCAAGTGAGGAATGCTGCTAGACATAACATAATCCTGACATTTTAGCTATTGGATTTATCATAGAGCAATGATTCACTCGAAAAATTCCCTAATATGTGGGAGAAGCGGCATTTCATGGAATTCTATAGTAATCATTTCTGTACGGTTACAGAAACTCGTCAACGACTACTGTTCTACAGTTGTAATGGGGGCACCTTAAATATCCGATCATCTGCTTCTACTGAGAACTTCCTATATTAACTTCCTATATATCAAGATTAGTCTGATTGCTGCCAAATGCAGCCTCTTGTCGAATTTTTCTGCTATTTCACAGTGAGGCTAGGTTCATAGAAAGCTAGTCTTGATAACTTACTCTCGGTCTTCCAGCTAAATATTTGAAAAATCAGCTTGAATAAAATTTTTACTATTTATCTCCGCTTCTCATCCTTTTCCACTTTCTGACCTCACCATTTCCAGGAGTAATTATTGACATGGAACCACATCCTGTCCTCGGCTATATTGAGTACGTATGTATTGTATGGTTCATTCTGGAGTACGGTGAGGGATACTGATGTGTTTAGAACTAAACTTCCCTCCGTGCTATATCCCTGAGGATTAGATGTTTCAGGAACAAAAATGTTAGTCTCGTCAGACCGGCGGAAAACATTCTTCCAACTGTTGAACATTATCGACTTGATGGCGATTCTACCGTTTATTATCGAGATGATGTTGTTCACGTTGGGCATAAGCACAGATCAACTTAGGGATCTCAAGGTGGGCAGAAGCTACACAGTGCTGTGGAATTTCGGAGAATTTTCAAAATGTTCCAGGGGGCGTTTTTGGTCATTCGAATCCTACGAGTGTTGCGGGTGATCCGAGTGTTGAAACTCGGACGTTACAGTAGTGGCTTACAAATGTTTGGAAAAACGCTCAAGGTTGGTTGAGTGTCTTCACTTTCTTCATCACATGGAAAAATTTCTGAGATTTTTATACACCAAGTTTGACTGTAGAAATACTTCTGAACGAGATGAATAAAACGCTGTTTAGTACAACAGTTCTAGTATTCATTCAATTCTTTCAGGCTTCCTTCCGTCAGTTGGGAATGATGGCCATGGTGGTGTTGACGGGTGTGATTTTCTTCTCCACCCTGGTGTACTTTTTGGAGAAGGACGAACCTGGCTCACAATTCTATTCAATACCAGCGGCATGCTGGTGGTACGTGAATTCTTCATTCCGGAAGTTCTGTCTCGCAAAAGAAATAGGAGTATGATTAATAACAGGCTAAGATAGCGGCTCATATAGCGCTCTACTCAGGCAAGCAAGCGTATGGAGCGCAACCTGAAACCGTTTCTCCCGCATGCATGACATTTGCGCAACAAAAGCAAAACTGGGCGGAGTTGGCGCACCTATTCTGCCGTTAGCTGCGGGTGTTGTTGCATATGGCCTGTTTTGATCCTGCTACTGGGACTGTAGGAACAACCACGTTCACCATGTCTTGCAACTATTGGTAACGAAAACGCTACAAAAATGAGTTCTACGAGTGGTTATGCGTTTCCTGAGCTACCGCTCGGCGGGACGTGCGATCGTAGCGAGGAGAATTTTTGCACCCGCGCTGCGTCTGCGCGAGACTGCATCCTATGCATCTCGTCTGGCCAATCGTTACACTGGACTATATTTCAACCGAGCCTCTGTCAGCCAGACGAGTCCCGTCTGATCTTTGCCATAGCGAAGACAAAACAGATCTCGAATGCGTCTGCTGGCTTATATACACCTCGCAATGGAGTAAAAAAAAACGGGCGAGAAAACCTGCATAAACCCTGCCCCATGCGCCCGCCCTTATAGCAACGTTTGCTGCTTCACTCGCACTTGCAACAACTATTGTTGCCTTACCGGAAGTACATACTGTAAGCCTGCATTGACCAAAAGTGCGTGGAAATCGCCGGCGGTTCCAACTCCGGAATGCCTGAGTACACAGTAGTTCGTACGGAAATATTAGGTTGTCGCGAAAGTTTACCGCCACTCACTTCGAAATCTTACATGTTTCCTCAGGATTGTTTTGGATCTTCCTATCCAAAACGTACATAAAGGTTGATCAATGGACTACATACACCTTTCTTCTCTTCCGGTTGGGATGGCCGAAGAAATCATCCTAGACTCAAAGCAGGTTCGACTCCTTCTGCTTCACGAATTCAGAAGAAAACAGCAGTGAAAGAGATGCGCCAGAAAACATATGTGATGCGATGAGTCCCTCAACTGTCTCCTACGATACGGCCACAGTTTGGGTTCAGAAGTTCAAAAATGGCGATTTTGACTTGACGGATAAACCACCATCTGGTCGACCAGTTGAAGTCGATCAGGAGCGACTCCTAGAGCTAATTGAAGAGGATGCCGCCGCGATATCCGTGAACTGGCAGATGGACTCCGGTGTCATTACAATACAGTGGCCGTTCACCTGCGCAGCACCGGAAAGACGTGGAACTACGGCGCATGGATACCTCACAATCTGAGTAGTCGCCAGCTCCAGGTGCGCAGAGATGCATGCATGAATATTTTGACTTTTCGAAAGACTTTCACCTGGCTGGACTACTTGGTTACCGGTGATAAGAAGTGGGTCTCGCAAACCACACGAGAAAGCGCCAGTGGCTTGGACGCGACGAACCTGGGATCCCAACTCCGCAAACAGAACTACACCCTCAGAAGGTAATGCTCAGTGTTTGGTGAAACTGCAGAAGAATCATTCACTGAGAATTGTTACCAACAAACTCCACTGTCTCCGCCGAAATCTACTGCAGGCAACTGGATTGCGTCGCTGCGGCTCTTCGTGGGAAACAAGACAAAGTTCACTTCCTACATGACAACGCTCGTTCGCACATTGCGAGAGAGACCCAGCAAAAACTGCAGAGCTTAGGATGGCATATTCTGACCCACCCGTATGCACCAGACCTAGCGCCCACAGACTACCATCTTTTCCTATCGCTATCCAATCACCTGAGAGACAGGAAGTTCGACGATTTGGAACAACTTAAAAAGTGGCTCGGCGAGTTTTTCGCATCAAAACCTCAGAATTTCTATGCAAGCGGAATCCTCAAGTTACCGGTTAAATGGCAATATGTTGTAGATAATAATGGCTCATATGTACATTAAATATCAGCTGTATTGAATAAAAAAATAAAATTGAAAAAAGATCGAATAGTTGCGGGAAACTTTCGCGACAACCTAATATTTTTTTGTTTTGTTTAATCTTTTTCTAACATCGTGCTCCACTACAAACAGGAAACTCTGTGCAATAAGACTCATTTTAATCATTTTAGGTGTATCGTCACGATGACAACAGTTGGTAAGTTCGTTGTTGGTGTTGTGCAGTTGTGTTTAGAAACACTTAGATGCAGCACCTGTGATGAAACGGATTTGGCAATACTACTTGGGTCGTCAATAACAAATTCTCCAATTTCGATTAAAACAAATCGGTATCTCAAAAAAGATCATAGCATTAATCCAAATATGCATCAAAATATGTATATTGGCATAGCATCGCCATTTTGAACCTCGTTTGCGTAAACAGATTAGAATCGTGGAGGACTAGTGGCAGTAAAGTGGGGCAAGGCGTTTTTAACACTACGTAAAACTAATCCTTAAGTAAACCGCAAAGAATGTACAGTTTAATTCAAGCAAGGTTCGACGAGTATGGAATATTGCGGGTAGGTTTCCAGCCCTGCTCCTGTAGACTGCGCGGCATAGTTTTGCGAAACCTGATCGAAAATTGGAGATGGCCCAACTTTCGTAAATTCATTGATTCGACCACATCACGATGCAGTATTACACCCATATTCTTGTTATAGTAAAAACTCTGCTGCTCACGTACATTTACATGATATCTATCCGTTTTTTTAACGGCTTCCAACTCTTCATTGTCGAGGACCTTTCCAAGGGTCACTTTCAGACTTATATGACAGAAACTTGCGGAACCTCTCGAACCATCGATGTCCGGCCAATCTACTAGCCGTGCTCCCTTGCAGCAATTCACTAACATTTTAAAGGCAGCACTCACTGAAATATTCGTCCTAGTTATTTTGGCACCATTCGGGTAACTGTGTGCTTTGTACATTGCCACGATGCCGAAAACTGTGGATACCTTCGAAATTCCCGTCCTCTGAAACCTCTCGCCCATGGCTTTCGAGCAGGTTGGGGCGAGTTGCGCGACCATTTCGGTGTGAACCGATTCAAAAAAGTCGTAACGCTGCCTTTTTGTCGGCTGTTTTGTGTTCGAAATCGGTTTCCGATATTGTTTTATAGCGCTTCTAAAGCTAATGAAAATAAACAAATTTTGGGCTAAACAAGTAGGTTTGTTGTGGGATGACAAGAAGAAAAATTCATAGTGCCAAACAAAGCAAAAAATTAAAGCTTAGTGCTAAGGAAGAGCTTTAACATAGCAAGAAAAGAAGTGACTGCCCATGAAATCAGCTGGCAGCAGTGCTCCACTGCCGCCACGACTCGATCGAACAACCTCATCCTTATCCTGCTGATCTAGGATCTTGGACATTGAACTAGTTATATCCCAGAAACGGTGAAGTTTTCCGTGCTACGGTCTTCGCAGAATTGCTGGAACAAAAGCTAAGGTACTGAAGCGCACATAACCTTAGACGCGAAAATTTCCGTGGGTGCTGCCTTTATGTTGTCCCTGCTGTGTTGGCTTCGTGACAAAATTATATCAGAAGATGCACAATTTCTGGCTTTCCTGCTGTTTCATGAGAGCAACGCTTCGACAAAAATTCCGAGGTTCTCCAAAAATCGCGGAGATGATTCCGGAAAAAGAAGAATATCTTCACTATAAAAGGGAAGTTCAAAGACATCCAAGTAAAATTTCAGAGACAACAGCGTACAAGCTGATCACTAAGAAAAAGGCATTTAATACTTGATGATCTAAAACGTATTACCATCGAACCATTGAAATGTGTACAGGCAACTGTCGTACGTTCATCAGGACTTGCCTTTTCTACGCTCGAAGTCTAGGAGTGGGAATTTGGGCGATGCACAAGTTGCCCTTTTGAACATCACGATTTCCATCACGAAAAAAAAAACCCTCTGAAAATACAACGAGAATGCGTGTGGTTTCCAGCAATAGAACGTTATTGGTGGGGCCAAAAAAAAGGGGCGAGGCAGATTTTGGCGATAGACATACAACAGGCATTCATGTAACTTTGTGCGTCGTTGTTGGAATTTTTTCACTTACGCTAACCCATGCGAGACCTAGCACTTAGGTGTAGTTGGGCAGGGGCAGGTCAGGAGCAGAAAAGATGCTCCAACAATTTGCTTTTATGTAGCGCAGGACTGGTGCCTGAAGTTTGTTCTGAGTGGTTGACTAACACTGCCGCTATAGTCCTCGAGGACTGTAGCTTCGTCGCCATCGCTGGTGACTGTGAGACCGGTGTGCATCGATTGTGGGCGGGGCGTCGTGGCGGCCGCTAACACTGCCGCTATAGTCCTCGAGGACTGTAGCACCTTGCGTCGCCGTCGCCGGCGACTATGAGGCTGATACGCATCGATTGTGGGTGGAGCGCCGGCGGCGGCCGTCGTCGCCGGCGACTGGCGATCGCCAACATCATCATGCCGCCAATGTTGGCGACTGTGGCGTCGGTGCGTATCGATTATGAGGGGTCGTCAACATTGGCAACCGCCGTCGCCGGCGACGGCGACGCAGGCTGCTATACTCCTCGAGGAGTATAGCGGCTACCTAAGTCTTTTAGTGAGACACATATCAATCATAGGTTTCTCACGCAAAGATCCATACTTTCAGGTTATGGAGATCTAACGCCCATCACCGTTCGTGAGTGATTTACGATTTATTACTTTCCGCTTTTTTCTTTCTCAAGCTGTCTTGTTTCTAAGTGCTTTCAATAAAATTAAACATTAATTTATAGCGGGTAAACTCGTTGCGACTGGTGCGATCGCTTGTGGAGTTCTCGTCCTCGCCCTCCCCATTACCATCATCGTAAGTTTGTTAAGTGCTACCTGGAAGCTTCGCACAGTTTTGTTAAACAAATGATATGCCAACACACATTCGCAGCTTAGATTCGCTCACAGTTTCAACGTCAACAATCCCCGTTACTTTGATTTAGGCGCAAGTAGCATTCGCTTTACGAAGGCGGGAAAAGGAAAAACTCGTGCGAAAAAGTGAGAAAGCACCGGTTTTCGCTTCGTAACGAATTTCGACGAATTTGCAATTTGCATTCCGCATGCGCAAACACTTCACTGCACCCATAGGTTCATAAAGAGAGTGTAACTGAGGTTGCAGTATTTCACAGTTTTTGGCAACAAGTAATGATGCAGCAATTTTGTTTGCCTTCTTCAATTGTACACTCTCACATTTATCGAGGGCTAAGCTTGAGTGGATTTTTAGGTGGACAACTTCATGAAAGTCGCCGAAGGAGAGCGTGGACAAGCAGTGAGCGGAGTCGCGCGACGATTTGGACAACGGCAATACGAACAGTTCGTTCTTACATGAATTCTCGTGTCTTTTTCAGTATGCTCACAGTGTTTGAGACTCCAGTATAAGCGATTTTATTAGGCAAGATCAGCGCAATAACGCCTTTTTCATGCCTACAAAAACATAGTGCACTATACGGCATATCCGGTGTTTTACTATCCCGGCTTTCTCACACTGATGAGGACAATTGCTATTGTCGATAAATTCATTGCAAATAACAATTCTGGTCGTGAGCGCATTAACGAGCCTAAAGTAACCCTTCTTCAGCGACCCGTAACCGAAAAGTCAATAAAGTAGTTTCGATGAAAAATTCGTGGAAAAAGTTTGTCATATTCGTACTTAGGTGTATGGTGTGTTCGATCCATCCAGTAAGCACATTCTTATCCTTTCCCTTTCCAGAAGCGGGAACAAATAGGAGGAAATTACCGAATCAGTATATTCTTGCAAAATAATTGTCATATTCGTGTTAATTATATTGGAAAATCCCCGTAGATACGTTTTCACCAACCCGTGCGCGTAAATAGCTAAAATTCAATGGAACCAATAAATCGATACTTTTTTGCAGAACGCTTATTGTAATCCTGTTCAGCGCAACGGGAAACCGCACTAGACATGTCCTCGCCCGTCCTCTAGTGGAAGTGCAAAAAATCCATAAAATCAATAAATTGATAACCTCGTTTAAAACGGCTATCACATTTGTGTTCAGCGTACTGAGGAACCCCAGCTGACATACCCTCGTCGACCCCTTGGCAAGAATGGAAAAAAAAATCTATAAAATCGGTGAATCGCTATCCTCATATTCGTGTTCAGGATATTGAGGAACCCGAGTAGGCATGTTTCCGCTAGTTCCACGAAAAAATAGCGAAAAATCAATAAAATCAATATAATCGATGAGTTAATCGGTATTTTCTGGCGAAGGGTAGCCTAATACCTCCGCCAGCGGTGTAGGGGATATGTATGCGAAGTTTGGTCCCGATCGGTTCACTCTCCGCAATTTCTGTGAGTCAGATAATTGGATAACGCAAATGCAACAGAACCTGCCAGGCCAAACCTCCAAGAAATGGAAGGCGGACACTGCTGCAAGAGGAAGGACCGCTGCATTCCGACTGCTATGAGTAGCAAACCCCGTGTTTCGGCTGCGTTGAGGGTGCTAGTTGACTGTAGTGTCGTTCAACCTGCGTTCTGCCCCTCATGTTCTGCGTTCCACGTGGCGACCCACCCCCTAGGAGGTGTATATAAGCCGGTGGTTGAGCACCAAAATTTAGTTTTGTCTCCGCTTCGGCGGAGGCAAGGCGAGCGTTGCGAGACTCGTCAGCCTGGCTAAGGCCAAAGTAAACCCGTGCCCAGTGCAACAATCGGTAAGACGAAATCCGTGCAGCGCGGACGCGTGCAGGTGCAGCGCAAAACTGGAAGTCCTTTACTGGACCGCTGCGTCCACCAAGCGTTCCCGCGGAAAACGCACACGCATTCAGGACTATTTTAGGACGAGCTCGGACTGGATGCTTAGCTCGGACGAGCTAAGCATCCAATTACTCTACCCTAGTCTACAGTAGGAACACAGCCCTGCGTCTAGATTGAGCTGCGATCCTGGGTTTGACCCGATCTTCACCTCTAAGCAAGTGGGGAGAGAGTGGTACAGTGATCTCTTTCGTGATCTCTTACCTCCATCCCTTCCATAATCTTTCTTTCCTTTGAATGGATTCGTTGAGAAGCGGTTGAGAACTATGACCTCAAATTTTGTGGGTGATTTTGTGCATGGACGAGAGTACGATTTATAGAGAAACTTTTCATTTCATATAAGCTCGGTTTGAGAACTGTTCTGCGCTGCTCATCAAGGCGATTGTGGAGCGGCGGTAGAGTTTCACTAATGTTCTTCTGTCCAAATCTGCAATAAATGATCACGTAGACGATTAGATCGCATATTTCCGAGTCCATACAATATCTACAAATGGAGTTTTATACTTCTACTCATATTGGCTTGGCGTTGTCAAGAGATTCTTAAAATTCGGCGATGGTTTGAAAATCATCCGACTTTTCAGGGAAGAGCTCTTAACAATCTTGTTCACTTTTCTTGATGAGCAGTCTACGAAAGGTAATACTGTTGGTATCCCAAGAGATAGAAAGAATGCGTACCACTTGCCTATAGGCGGTCGTTGGGTGAGGCGTTCTTTTCCAGATGTCTGTCAACCTCCCCTTTATTCGTACACCAGTCTGGCCATCCGGCTAACGCCGGACTTCCAGACTTCTATTGACGCTCATTTCGCTCGCATACTGCACTCCGAAAGCAAACACAAAGGTGTGAATGGATTGGTAAAATCTGTATCCTTCCACGCAGTTCTATCGCTCTCCTGAAATTGATCCCGTAGGTGGTAACTTCCCCCATATGAACGAAGTTATGCCCTCCCATCGAAGTTAGTGGCCGTGAAGAATTGAGTGTAACCAATTCAATTCAATGCAAATGTTATCTTGAAAAGATGAAGGCCCAACTGGTTGTTGTGGTAATTCAAGTGATAAGGGTCGACCGGTGTATATAAACGGAAATCTGCTGTGGTACGGTCACACTCTGCTTGCCGAGGAGGGAACCGTTTGCAAAGTCGGCCACGATCTCAACGTTTCCACCAAATGAGGAAAAGGTCGCCCAAAGTAGCGCTAGCTAGACACGCTTCACACCGATCTTAAGCTAGCTGGAATCCACCCGGACAAAGCGCAAGATAGGGCTAAATGGCGTCAACGGACCAGCGAAGAGGACCCCGCTGCCGAACGGGACAAAGGCTGAAGAAGAAGAAAGAACGTTTACATTTTTTGGAAGCATCTCGCGACTATAAGATGATGCCGTGAGGGTTTTTGAATGTGTGGGAGCTTACGCCTAAGGGCCTTACCATTTTGAACTTGAACCTCATTGGTCACTAAAAAGACAGTGCAAAACAAGAGCTTTTGACGCGCATGCTAATAAAATGTTATTGTTCTGTGTACTTAGTAAAAATTAGTAGAACTAATCGGTGGAAATGGATGATTTCCTTCTACATCAACCACTCAGGAACGTATAATGTTGTAGAATAGTAAAGCGAGAATCGCACGCATTTCCTCCATCTTCTACAAATTTGTTTAGAGCCCCCTCCCCTGAGATGAACAATCTGGCAAGGACGACAAGCATGAAGAAACCAAATACGGAGGATACTATATGCTAGAGTGTGAAGTTGAATGATGCCTAATATATAATATGTATTATAGTATCATATGTATTATAATTTTCATTGATCTTCATTTTGAAACCGGTGGCACCTTCTTTTAATTTATGTCGTTTCAATATTATCGTGTTTGAATGCTGTTAATTACCTTTCTTAAGATGTAGTGTTTATTTTGCGCACTTGTCAGAGTAGAACATTTGTGTTACGCAGCATCCTATTGCCTCCATATCACTACACCGGTCGTTGCTGTCTTGGATGTCTTGTTAGCACCAAGACGACCACGTCCAACAAATCAAGTGTGATACATGTTTTTGTGCAATAACCGTTATAACTACGTCTGAAAGTCTGAAGCAGCACATTGTTTACGCTGTCCTTGTTGGTTCTTTTTCACCGTTACGAATTTCATAAATCTTCTCAATCATTGCAACTGAGACTGTCTCTACTCTAAAATGCGAATAGTACAAGTGCGGCTGAACAACAAGGTGGGGAACTGAACAAGAAACAAGAACTGGGTGAACTTCATAACTTAGTGCTTAGTAATTAAGAAAGTAATCCAGTGCGTTTCATAAACGTGGTGGTTTCCAGTTCAGCACAGCTTCTTGGGAAACGTTATGAACAAACTACTCGGCTTCCCAGAAAACTTGTGTTTGTGTTGTTTCATTTGTAATGATAAAAAGACCGGACAAATTTGGCACCTTACCCTTAAATGCGCCATTTCATAAGTACTGACGCATATGAAAACATAAAAACAAATGTTGTCTTCAACGGAAAAAGTTGTTCGAATGTATTAGCGAGGAATATAAGCATCTGCAAGGCACATCTGCGCCACAGCGCGGATAACAACTTTTCAAGGAAAGCTGACGCAGTCTCGCGTTGACCGGTTTTCATGGGAAATCCCTTGCAAATGGATGCGTGCGACTGATGCGCGACTGACGCACGCAGCTAGTATAAATTGCGTAGCAAGAAACCCATATCGATGTAATCTGGATATCAGTTTCTGTGTTGAGTGATAAAAGCCTCATGTGAGGTAGTACTTGTGCACGATCTATTTGAAATCATTTTTGTCGTTACAATGTGGGCACGACACTCCTTGTTCTAATGTGGGAGTTCAGAGGTAATCATTCTCACTTATCTATTGCTAGAAACCATTTATGCAGATCACGCCAATAGTTTCTGTTGTAAAGAACTCTTTCCTGATCTTGAACCTCTGGACTCCGTTTTCGGATGTTTATTGACCATTCCTTTTCTGCTTACAACTACTGTTTTTCGTACAATTCCATACGATCATTTCAGAAAAACTAGACGTCAGTATTATTTGCACACTCTTGTCTCACAAAATTGAACCTCAGCAGTGGACCTGAATTAGACAGACGGACATCCCCTGCAACGGATAGGATGATGTTTTGTTCTAAAAAGAAGCGTAAGAACAATTATTTCAAAAACTAATGATAGGTACGGAAGACTAAATTATTAACTGAAGGAGGAGGATCCTTGAAAAGGTATGAAAAAAGACACTGGTGCGGTTGAAAAAATCACCAAAACGGTAAGCTTGGGTGGCACAACACATCCTGCGTTCATAATCCCGCCTTAGAGGCAGCACTCATGTTGAAGAAAGTTTTGTCGACCTTTATTTATTTATTTATTACATGAGTATACTCATGTGAACAGATGTAGAACCAGATATGTACACGGAACATCAGTATTAGAATGTTCGGGATACAATTGGGAGAACTGGTATAAGGAAAAGTGGTGATGGAACTTTGCAAATTATCTCACGTAGACAAGTACCGGTTAATCATGTTCCTGAATGAATGAACGCTGACTGGTATCCCTTGCTTTTTACTTAATTTAGCATACTTCGAACCTGCTCTGTTGGAAAAGAAATTAAATCTTAGATTACTTCTGGCTCTAGGAATGGCTGGTTTGTTGCTATTTCCTCTGGTGATGGATTCCCTCATGACACAGAAGGAGTTTGGTTCCAGACCACATTTCCCGGAAATCACTTTTTCAAACATGACGAAGTCAAACTTTTTTCTCCTTATGGTAAGAGTTTCCAATGAAAATTTGGCATTTGTGCTTATTTTAAAGATGCCATCAGTTGGAGTGTAACTGGAGAAGGAATCCCTCCGAATCGTGCAGTTACTCGAGTAATAAAACTCGTACGCATGTACAAATGCGCCCTCTCAATGCTCAATTCCGCCCAATTCTTTCTGACCGTGTGCGGCTGTATTTCTCAGCTGATACAGGATCAATCAGGATTTTCCTATAGCGGTGATTCTTTCCACACCTCAGTGGCCCACATCCATCCCAGGCGATAAATCTCGTCCATATGGGCATTTGTTGGAATATACAACATAGCGTTTCTCGCAAACCTTGTCTTTTTGGATGGTCTTTTCTCTACTAGGGGCACAAGAGTAGCTTCAAGAATGGAATTTCATGGAAAAATTAACTACGTTTTTTTTTACCGTGAGTGCTGTCGTGAGTGCACCGCGAGGTATTAAATGGGCACGGAAAGCAAAGCAATAGGGTCACCTAGAACAAAGTAGCGGAGCTAAATCGAGATACGAGATACGGGGAAGATCTTGTCTTCTTGTGAGAAGGTCTTGTAAGGTTAAAGAGAATGAGGATACATGATGGCTTGGGAAGTACCGCCCGAATGGCGCGAATCCCAGCTTGCTGAATTTAATGATCCGAAGGCTTGCAAAACATTAGTCAAGAGTCAAACGAAATAGTAAGCCGCTAACTTCTTTTGCAGACTCGTCCACAAAGACTTCAAATTAGTACGCGTAAGAAGCGCGTTGCTTTTTGCATATCATCGTTAATAAAAATCGTTGATTTTCTAGCCCATTTGTCCCAGCTAATGAAAGATAATCCAAGAATTTACGTAACTTTGTCTGCTGCCCAGAGAGAAACACAAATTCTAGTGATTTGCTCTAATTCCGTCACAATATGCTCACATGTACATACGTGAAGAGAAATATGCACTATTTCTAAAGTGCTACTCAACGTTTTCAGAAATAATTTCATTTTTATGTATTACGGCAACGTCAGCGTAATGTGTACAGAGAGGACCTTCTCCGAAACTTTATTATAACGGTACAACGACAAAACTGGCAAAATGAAAAAGATGTACCACTCAAAAAAGAACACAACAGAAGCTGTCTCAGTGAAGCTCTGAGGAGCGGAGTTCAAAAGGAGGTCCTAATCCTAAGGAGGTCCAGGAGGTGATTAGTCCCTACCCGGAAACGAGGGAAATGATACTCTCGAAACTAGCTTTCTTTCGGTAGAATGAATTGCGTTCCAGGATCGCTTGTAAATCACGTGAGCTCTAGGGGTCAATCGTACCACATGCATGCCGCCATAACGACGGTGAGTCACAGAAAAAACAATTAATTTTACGACTCCTTCATGCAAAAAAGTTGCACCCATCTCGGCTACCGTAGTTTTGAGTCATACTGTATCCTTTGTTAGTTATTGCTGACATCACTATATGGTAAAACTCATCCGTTTGTGTGTCTGCTGCTAATCGCTTATATCTCACCATCCAACGAACAAAAACACATGAAACCTATACCGTTCGACTAAGAATTGCACCTTTGGAGCGTCAGGGTCTTTCGCAGTTCCCGAGAAAAACGAGTTTATTGATTTTTGGCCCCCTATCCCCATCACTACTTA